>BQNB010007050.1:4750-12250 GCA_026074375.1 Tanacetum coccineum
CGAGCCCCGATTGCTAATCAAATTCGACCTCCCAGTTTTCCTCCCTTTCAAAACCATTAAAACAATCAAGGAAATAATCAAAACAATTACAACCAAAATCGGGGAAATAACTACAACCAAAACCAAGGGAATAATTACAACCAAGGCCAAATTTATCGACCTCAGATCAGTCAACCCCCAGTTCACCAAGCTCCACCTTACCAAGCTCCGGCTCCGCAAACACAAGGTGTGACAAAGACCGATTTTGAAAGCTATGTCAAGGCTAATGATGCAGTTATGAGAAACATGCAAGACCAAAATCAAAACTTGCAAAATCAAATGACTAATTTAACGGACATGCTTTCCAAATTAGTGAATGCCAATACTTCGTCTACTTCAGGTTCAGGGACACTCCCTAATAATACCATTACTAACCCGAAGGTAGACTTGAAGGGTATTACCACCCGAAGTGGTGTAGCTTATCAAGGACCCACGATTCCTACTACTACTTCTTCTCCTCCTAAAGTAGTGGAACGTGAAACCGAGGTGACAAAGGACACGGTGCCTCCTACTAATAACGGAAGCAACAAAGATGTCCAACCTCCGGTTGTCCAAGTTGAAACTCAAAGACCAAATTCTGAGCCCGTTAGTGCTCTGATGCCTAACCCGAAACTATCAATTCTGTATCCTTCGAGGCGTAATGATGAAAGTCGTCATGAAAAAGCTAACGACCAAATTGAGAAATTCTACGAAATCTTTAAAGATTTGTGTTTCAAAATTAGCTTAACGGATGCTTTGATTCTTATGCCAAAATTTGCCTCGACTCTTAAAGCTTTAATTGGAAACAAATAAAAATTAAGTGAAATGGATAGAACTCCTTTGAATGAGCATTGCTCGGCGGTTATCCTCAACAAGTTACCCGAAAAACTTGGAGACCCCGACAAATTTCTTATCCCGTGTGATTTTCCCGGAATGGATGAGTGCTTAGCCTTGGCCGATCTTAGCGCTAGCATAAATCTTATGTCATTATCAGTATGGGAAAAACTTTCTCTTCCGGAGCTCACTCCTACTTGTATGACTCTTGAACTTGTGGACCGTTCGATCACTCAACCGATCGGTATCGCCGAAGATGTTTACATAAAAGTAGGAAAGTTCAAATTCTCGGCCGACTTTGTAGTCGTAAACTTTGATGCCGATCCCCGAGTTCCTCTTATTCTCGGGAGATCCTTCTTAAAGACCGGACGTGCTTTGATTGATGTGTACAAAGGTGAATTAACCCTTCATGTTGAAAAAGAAGCCATCACATTCAATCTTGATCAAACTTCGAGATACTCCTCTAATTACAATGATAATTCGGTTAACCGAATCGACGTCATTGAAATGGCTTGTGAGGAGTATTCTCAAGAAGTTCTCGGTTTCTCCGATGTGATCGCGAGTGGCAATCCCACTCCTTATTATGACCCGATCGTTTCTACCTCTTCTCCGACTCTCACTCCCTTCGGGGATAGTGATTTTCTTCTTCTTGAGGAAGTCGATGCTTTCCTCGCTCTTGAAGATGATCCAACTTCACCGGAAGTTGATGACTCTTATTACGACTCGGAGGGGGATATTCTTCTTCTTGAAGCAATTCTTAATAGTGATCCCTCACCACCCCCTCCCAACCAAGGAAATTATTTGCCTGAAATTCGAAAAGAACTTAAAGTTTGTGAAGCTAAAACTGATAAATCTTCAATTGATGAACCTCCCGAGGTCGAACTCAAGGACTTACCTCCTCATCTCGAATACGCATTTTTGGAAGGTGACAACAAGTTGCCTGTCATAATTGCTAAAGACTTGAGTTTAAGGAAAGTCGCTCTCATAAAGGTTTTGAAGTCACGCAAGCGAGCCATCGCTTGGAAACTCTCCGACATAAAGGGTATTAACCCAGAATTTTGTACTCACAAGATTCTTATGGAAGATGACTACAAACCAGAGGTCCAACACCAAAGACGGGTGAATCTAAAGATCCATGATGTCATCAAAAAGGAGGTTGAAAAACTTCTTGATGCCGGATTAATTTACCCGATCTCGGATAGTCCTTGGGTAAGCCCCGTACATTGCGTACCAAAAAAGGGTGGTTTTACCGTTGTCGCAAATGATGAAAATGAATTGATCCCGACTCGATTGGTTACAGGGTGGCGTGTATGCATTGACTACCGTAAGTTAAATGAAGCCACCCGTAAAGACCATTTTCCACTTCCCTTTATGGACCAAATGCGGGGGGGCTCGAGAGATTAGCGGGAAACGATTACTATTGTTTTCTCGATGGTTTCTCGGGTTACTTTCAAATTCCCATCGATCCTAAAGATCAAGAAAAGACAACATTCACGTGTCCTTACAGAATGTTCGCCTATCGTCGCATGCCATTCGGCTTATGCAATGCACCAGGCACGTTCCAGAGGTGTATGTTGGCTATCTTTCATGACATGGTCGAAAAGACGATGGAAGTCTTTATGGACGACTTTTCGGTCTTTGGGAATTCTTTCGAAAATTGCCTCTCTCGTTTGGACAAGATGCTTCAAAGGTGCGAAGACACCAATCTTTGTCTAAATTGGGAGAAAAGTCATTTCATGGTCAAGGAGGGCATTGTCCTCGGCCATAAGATTTCAAAGAACGGGATTGAGGTTGATAAAGCCAAAGTCGATGTGATTGATAAATTCTCATCCGCCACCACCCGTCAGGGTGGTTCGGAGTTTTCTTGGGCATGCCAGTTTTTACCGACGTTTCATACAAGACTTCTCAAAAATAGCCCGTCCAATGACCCACTTGCTCGAAAAAGAGACTCCATTTTTCTTTTCAAAAGAGTGGATCGAATCCTTTAATAACTTAAAAGAAAATTGACCAAGGCTCCAAATTTTGATGCTCCCGAATGGGACTTGCCCTTCGAACTCTGTGTGATGCAAGTGACTTTGCAATTGGGCCCAGTCCTTAGGGGCAACGAAAAAACAGCATATCAAACCAATTCCACTATGCCAGCAGTAATAATGACGAAGCTTCAGGCACACTACTCTACGATCCGTAAAAAGAATTGCTTGCCCTAGTGTCTCTTTTTGAGAAGTTCGGTCATATTCTTTTTGTTTTGTACAAGAGCATAGTGTATATGACCATTCTGCTATAAAAAGTATCTCTTTGCTAAAATGGATGCTAAGCAAGACTAATGAGGTGGATCTTTTGCTCCAAGAATTCGATGTTATCATCGAGACAAAAAAGGAGCATAAATACTGGCCGCCGATCTCTTTCCAGACTTGAGATCCCACTCATTAAGTAAATTCAAGAACAAGGAAATCAAGAGACATTCCCCTCGAAATTTTGGTAGATTTTCTTCGTGTTGTTAGTACCCCATGGTTTGCAGAATTCGCAAAACTACCATGTGGGGAATTTCTTTGTTAAGGGAATGTCATCCAGCAGGAAAAAAACAAGTTTTTCAAGGTTGTGAAACTAACTTCTAGGACGAACCCTTCTTGTTTAAAATACTTTAGTTTGTGAGGATCAAGTGATCCGCGGATGTGTGCACGGCAAAGAAGCTCTCCACATCCTCGAAGCTTGCCACAATGGATCCACCGGAGGGTCATCATGGTGCCAAATCTCAACCACCAAAAAGGTCTTTTTTTTTTTTGATTTTTTTTTGTTTTTTTTTGCTGTTTTTTTTTTTTTCTGTTGTGTTTTTTTTTGTTTGATTTTTTGTTTTATTTGTTGTTTTTTGTGTTTTTTTTTTTGGTTTTGTTTTTTTGTTGTTTTGTGATTTGTTTTTGTTTTTTGATTTTTTTTTTTTGTTTTTTTTTTTTTTTTTTTGTGTGTTTCTTTTTTGTTTTGTTTGTTTTTTGTTTGTGATTTTTTTTTGTTTTTTTTTTTTTTGTTGTGTTTTTTTTTTTTGTTTTTTTTTTTTTGATGTTGTTTTGTTATTTGCTTTTGTATTTGATTTTGTTTTTTTTTGATTTTTTTTTTTTTGTTGTTGTGTTTTTTTGTTGTTGTTGTTTTTTGTTGTTTTTTTTTTGTTTTTTTTTTTTTGTTGTTGTTATTTTTTTTTTTTTTTTTTTTTTTTTTTTTTTTTTTGTTGTTTTTTGTGTTTTTGTTTTTTTTTTGTTGTTTTTTTTGTTTTTTATTGTTTGTTTTTTTTTTTGTTTGTTGTTTTTTTTTTGTCTTTTTTTTTTCTTAGTTGTTTTTTGTTTTTTTTTTTTTTTTTTTTTTTTGTTTTTTTGTTTTTGTTTTTTGGTATTGGATTTTGATTTTTGTTTTTGTTATTTTGATTTATTTTTTTTTTTTTTTTTGTTTGTTTGTTTTGTTTTGTTGTTTTTTGGATATTGTTGTTGTTTTTTTTGTTTTTTTTTAGGTTTTTTTTTTTGTTTTTTGTTTTGGTTTTTTTTGATTTTTTTTTTTTTTTTTGTGATTTGTTTTTTTGATTTTTTTTTTGGTTTTTTTTTGATTTTTTTTTGTTTTTGTCTTTTTGTTTGTGATTTGATGTTTTTTATTTTTTTTTTGATTTTTTTTTTTTTTTTTTTTTTTGTTTTTGAAGTTGTTGTTTTTGTGTTGTTTTTTTTTTTTTTTGTTTTTTTTTTGTTGTTTTTTTTTTTGTTTTGTGTTTTTTTTTTTTTTGTTTTTTGTTTTTTGTTGTGTACTTTTGTTTTTTTTGGTTGTTGTGTTTTTTTTTGTTTTTTTTTTTGTTTGTGGTTTTTGATGTATTTTTGTGTTTTTTTCTTTTTGCTGTGTTGTTTTGTTTGTGATTTTTTTTTTTTCTTTTGTTGATGTTTTTTTTTTTTTTTTTTTTTGTTTTTGTTTGTTTTTTTTGTTTTTTTTTTTTGTTTGTTTTGATTTGTTTTGTTTTTGTTTTTTTTTTTGTGATTTTTTGTTTGATTTTTGTTGTTTTTTGTTTTTTTGTTTTTTGAATTTTTTTTGACTTTTGCTTTTTTTTGTGTTTGTTGGTTTTTTTTTTTTTTTTTTGTTTGTTGTTTTTTTTTGTTTTTTTTGTTGTTTTTTTGTTTTTTTTTGTTTTGTTGTGTTTTCTTTTTTTGTTTTGATTGTTTTTTGTGTTTTTTTTTTGTTTTTGTTGTACTCTTTTGTTTTTTTGTTTGATTGGTTTGTTTTTTGTTGTTTTTTGTTGATTTTTTTTGTGTATGTTTTTTTTTTTGTTTTTTTTTTTTTGATTTTTTTTTGATTTGTTTTGTTTTTTTTGTTGTTTGTTGTTTTTGTTTGGTTTTGTGTTTTTTTTGTTGTTTTTTGTTTTTTTTTTTTTGTTGTTTTTTTGTTTGTTTTGATTTTGTTGTTTTGTTTTTTGTTTTTTTTGTTTGTGTTGTTATTGATGTTTTTTTTTGTGTTTTTTTTTTGTTTTGTTGTTGTGTGATTTTTTTTTTTTTTTTTTTTTTTTTTTTTTTTTTTTTTTTTTTTTGTTATGGTTTTTTTTTGTTTTTTGTGATTGATTTTTTTTTTTTTGTTTTTTTGTGTTGCTTTGTTGTTTGATTGTTCTTTTTTTGTTTGTGATTTTTTTTTTTGTTTTTTTGTCCTTTTTGTGTTTTTTTTTTTTTTTTTGTTTTTGTTTTGAGTTGTTTTCGTGTTTGTTTTTTTTGTCTTTGTTTTTTTTTTGTTTGTTGTTTGCTTTGTTTGTTTTTGTTTGTTGTTTTGTGTTTGATTTTTTATTGATTTTGTTTTTTGTTGTGTTTTTGTTTGATTTTCTTTGTTTGTTTTTGTTTTTTTTTTTTTGATTTTTTGTTTGTTTTGTTTTTGTCTTTTTTTGATTTGTTTTTTGGTGATTTTTGTGTTTGTTTTGTGTTTGATTGTTTTTTTTTTTTTTGTTTTTTGTTTTTTTTTTTTTGTTTGTTTTTTGTTTTGTTTGCTTTTTTGTTTGTTTTTTTTTTTTTTGTGCTTTGTTTGTGTGTTTTGTTGTTTTTTTTTTTTTTTGTTGATGTTTTTTTTTTTTTTGTGTTTTTTTTTGTTGTTTGATTTGTGATGTTTTTTTGTTTTTGTTTTTTTTTTGTTTGTTTTTGTTTTTGTTGTTTTTTTTTTTTTTTTTGTTTTGATTTTTTTGTGTTGTGTTTTTGTTTTTCTTTTTGTGTTTTTTTTTGTTTTTTTTGTTTGTTGTTGTTTGTTTTGTTTTTTTGCTTGGTTTTTGTTTTTATTGTTTGTGATGTGTTTTTTTTTTGTTTTGTTTTTTGTTTTTTTTTTCTTTTGTTTCTTTGTGTGTTGTGTTTTTTTTTGTTTTGTTTATTTTTTGTTGTTTTGTTTGTTTTTTGTCTTTTTTTTTTTTTTTTTTTGTTTTTTTTTTTTTTTGTTTTTGTTTTTTTTTTTATTTTTTGTTTTTGTTTTTGTTTTGTTGTTTTTTGATGTTTTTTTTTTTTGTTTTTTTGTTTTGATTTTTTTTTGTTTGTTTTTGTTGCGTTGGGTTTTGTTGTTTTTTTTTTTTTTGTTTTTTGTCTTTTTTTTGTGTTTTTTTTGGTTTTGTGCTTTGTTTTTTTTTTTTTTTGATTTGTTTTGTTGTTTTTTTGTTTGTTTTTTGTTTTTTTTTTTTGATTTTTGTTGTTTTTTTTTTTTTTTCTTTTGTTTTTTTGTTTTTTTTATTTTGTTTTTTTTTGTGTTGTTTTTTTTTTTTTTTTTGTTTGATTTTTTTTGATTGTTCTTTTTTGTTGGTTGTTTTGTTTGATTGTTCTTTTTTTTTGTGTTGTCTTTGACCTTTGTTTTTTTTTTTTGCTGTTTTTTTTGTTTTTTTTTGTTTTTTGTTGTTGATTGTTTTGTTTTGATTATTGTTTGATTTGTTTTTTTGATTTTTTGTGAAGTTGTTTTTTTTATTTTATGCTTTTTTTTTTTTTTTTTTGATTTTGTTTTTTTGTGTTTGTTGTTGTGTTTTTTTTTTTTTGTTTTTTTGATGTGTTGTTTTGTTTTTTTTTTTGTTTTGTTTTTTTGTTTGTTTTTTTTTTTTTGATTTTTTTTTGTTTTTGTTGTTTTTTTTTGTTGATTTTTGTTGCCCTTTGTTTTTTTTTTGTGATTGTTTTTGTTTTTGCTTTGTTGTTTTTTTTTGTTTTTTTGGTTTTTTTTTGTTTGTTTTTTTTTTTTTTTGTTGTTGTTCTTGTTTTTTTTTTGTTTGTTTTTTTTTTTTTTTTTTTGTTTGCCTTTTTTTTTTTTGTGTTTTTTGGTTTTTTTGTTTTTGTGTATTGTTTTGATTTGTTTTTTTTTTTTGTTTTGTGTTTTGTTTTGTTTTTTGTTTTTTGTTTTTTTTTTTGTTTGGTTGTTTTGTTTGTTTTTTTTTTTTGTTTTTTTGTTTGATGTTGATTTTATTTTTTTTTGGATGTTTTTTTGTTTTTTTGTGATTTTTTTTTTGTTTTTTGTTGTTTTTGTTCTTTGTCGTTGATCTTGTTATTTGTTTTTTGTTTTTTTTGTTGTTTGTTGTTTTGTTTTTGTCTGATTTTTTTGTTTTTTTTTTTTTTGGTGTTATTTTTTTTTTTTTTTTTTTCTTGTTTGTTTGTTTTTGTTTTTTTTTTTTTTGATTTTTGTTTG
>BQNB010007050.1:19750-68067 GCA_026074375.1 Tanacetum coccineum
TGTTTTTTTTTTTTTTTTTTTTTTTTTTTTGTTTTTTTTGTTGTTTTTTGTTTTGTTTTTGGTTTTTTTTTTTTTGTTTTGTGTTTGTGTTTTTGTTTTTATTTTTTGTGTTTATTTTTTTTTTTTGTTTGATTTTTTGTTTTTTTTTTTTTGTGTGATTTTTTTTGTTTGTTTTTTTTTTTTTGTGTTTGTGTTTTTTGTTTTTTTTTTTGTTTTTTTTTTTTTTTTTTTTTTTTTAATTGTTTTTTTTTGTTTTTTTTTTTTTTTTTTTGTTTTTTTTTTGTTCTTTTTTTATTGTCTTATTTTTTTGTTTTTATGTTGTTTTTTGTGGACTTGTTTTTTTTTTATGTTTTTTTTTTTTTTTTTTGTGTTTATTGTTTGTGTTTTCTTTGTTTTTTGTTATGTTTTGTGATTTTTTTTTTTTTTTGTATTTTTAGTGTTTTGTTGTTTGTTTTTTGTGTTTGTTTTGCCTTGTTTTTTTTTTGTTTTTGTTGTTCTTTTCTGTTTGTTTTTTTTTGTGATGGTTTTTTTCTTTTTTGCATTTATTTGTTTTTTTGTTTTGATGTTTTTTTTTGTATTTTTTATTTTTTGTTTGATGCGCTTTGTTTGCCCTACTATTTACAAAGATTGCAACGAGTTGGTTAAAATTGTGACTCGTAGCCAACCGGGGAAACAAGGAAAAATTCACAAAGGGATGGAGATGCCTCAAAATTCCATCCAAGTTTTGGTGAAATCTTTGACGGTTTGTTCATTGATTTTCATGGGTCATTCCCGTCTTCTCGACGGGGAACCAATTATATACTCGTGGCGGTCGAACTACTTGTCAAAATGTGTTGTAAGCGAAAGCGTCCCACCACTGATGCTCGAGTTGTTGCAAGTTCTTAAATCTCTTCTTCGGCAAAGATTCGGTGCCCCTCGTTACTATTCAGTGATCGCGGACCCATTTTTGCTATGATCCATTTGCAAAGGTCCATGTCTTAATCGGAGTACTCATGTCTCTCCATCGCTAATCACCCACAAACTATTGTGGGCAAAGTTGGGTATCCAATCGTGGCCTTAAAAAGCATCTTGAAAGGACAGTGGGGAGAACGTGCTCTTGGTCGGAATTAAATTAGATGAAGCTCTCTGGGCTTCCGTTACCGCTTACAAAACACCCATGGGTGTTACGCCTTACAAAGCTCATGTATGGAAAGGCATGTCATCTACCGACATCTGAGCTCTGAGAACAAGCCTTACTGGGCTTAAAGATGCTAACTTTGACTTGAGACAGAAAGGTGACCACCGCTAAGTTCAACCCAATGAATAAATGAACTTCGTGCTCATGCCTATGAGAATTCTTTATGTTTACAGGAGAAAACTAAGAGGATCCATGACGCCTAGATCAAAAAACCGCATTTTCAAACGTCGATGTCAGTCTCCTTTTAATCCATATTGAAGATGTTCTCGGTAAGTATGAAAATCCGTTGGCCCGGGACCATTTCACCATTGCCATGTTTTTCATATGGGCACCGTCGAGTTATCCCAAAAACTCTGGCCAAACTTTAGGTAAATGGTCATCGAATTAAGCATATTTGGAGAGAGCATACCAAAAATTGGTTATCCCGGATCTCCTAAACCTTCCCAAGGACAAATGAATACGGGGATGGGTCAGCTTCGTGACCTCCTAATACAAGCGCTTCGTGGGAGGCACCCAATGCGTAATCCGTCGTTATGTTATGTTTAGTTAATGCATATGTGTTTTTGTGTGAGGGAGGCCTGGCACTATTTCCTTTTCCTGTGTTTTGTGTTTAGTGTTGTATGTTCAGGATGGTCCTGGATTTTGAAGCCTCTCGTGCTCTCGGTTTTGTTCGTCGATCACAAGAGCCTTCAAGTCTCAGCTTCATTTGGGAAATCAATTATCCTAGTCTAATCGACTAACGTTTATCTTTAAGCATACTTAATAATGGTTAGGCATTTTGTAGTCAGAGACCCTTCGTACAAACCTTTAGGACAATGTTTTATTCTAGTATGGGGGGATCTTTATTTGATGTTGCTTGCAGCTGTTTTTTTACGTAATCTGTTATTTACCACCAAAAATTCAAAAAAATGAAAAAATTTCAAAAATTTCAAAAATAAAATAAGTGTTTTGTCACTGTTTTAATCTTTCATGTTGGGGTTATTCTCATCTAACGATAGTAGAACCCTAGAATTAGATGTATTAGAATAAGAAAGAATCAGAATTAAATTTTGACTTGATCGAGCGTGTTGAGCTCTAGCTTGTTCCTTAACATTTAGACTAAGCGTTCGCGAATATTCGCGAAGAACGAAAAATGATAGTGTTAATTATGAGTGGGATGCTAAACAAGGATTATTTGGAAATCTTAAGAGCTCATGTGTGTAATTTGTGTTTTTCTCCATAACTTCTAACTGATTAATATCGTGCTATTTGGTGATTAGATTACAATCAAATAAGTTTTAGTATTATATAGCAAAAATTTTAGCCTTAGTTCAAGATTATACTGAATTTCAAATAAAAAGATGTCTGTCTACTCATATATCATAAAAAAATGATGATGAAAATGAAAAAATATATTAATATAATGTGAGCTAATTAAAAGGTTTGTTGTTATCTTGCTGGCTCACAACGAAGTACTGCTTCTAAAGAATAGCCATAGTAAGAATAATAATCCGAGGGACTGATAAAAGTTTGCTGCATCTTGCCGGCTCACAACCAATGTTGCAGCCTTCTAAAAGGTCGAGGGTTACAATTGCATCAATGTTATGTTTAATATTAAGTGTGAATTAATAAATAGATCTCTTTTTGTTAAATTTAAATATGCTTTTGAACTTTGGATTATTCTTATGTTATAAGCTATGTGGTATACAGGACACCTAAGAGTTTTTGAAACTAAGGTCCGTGAGTCCCGATTACTATTAGTTTTTTTGTGGGGTGATAAACGCCCTGGTACTTACCGCATGGTTGGGATAGTGCCGCACCGAAAGTCGCTACATGGGATGATCTGCCTTCAAGCTCATTATTCTCGCCGTGGTGGAACGGTGATGCATAGAATTTTGCAAAATTTGATCCAAAGTTGAAAGTCAAAATCAACACATACACCTAAGATATAATAATTGTCGGGACCTGTGAAAAGTTCGACAAGTTGCTAATATGAGTTAGTGTTAGCATCTTAACTAGATTTAGCGGTTGATTTTGTTTTAAGCTTGTTTGAAATAATGAAAAAGTCGGGGATTGGGAACGATGAATTTATCCTTTTTGGGGCATTCTCGGATCGGAAGGCATCTTGTTTCTTATGTTCCCTTAGAAGTTATAAATACGAAAGTCAAATAGGTTAGTTAGTTTTATCCTTGGAAATGAAATAATACAAAAATATATGTAGGAATAAGGTATATATTTAAAATGGTAAAGACGGGGCTCTTCAAAACGTATGGAGTCTTTATTCCCTCGACAACTCTTAGCTACTTTTTCAAGGTTATTAGTCGGGGGGATCGAGATTCTTAGTTTTCTTAAGTGTTACTTCATAGCATTGCTGTGAGGACACGGACAATGTCTTAGTTATGGTTGGATTTTGGTATGCGTTAATTACACATACTTCACCATTAAAATGGATTAATGACCCAACATACAAAATTACATTGAATATGTTTTTTCACCCCCCCCCCCCCCCCCCCCCACAGTTATTACTTTATATTGTGCATGGAATTGATATCGAGAAAAGACGAAATAAAGCAAAAACGGACAAAACCGAGCGGATGGAAAAGCTTGGATGGAAAAAGACAAAGTCAAATAACCAAAGCCCAAGTCAACAAAAAGTCAAAGTAATTCAACCAAATAAACCCGACAAAGTCAAACCCAGAAGTCATTAAGTCAAAGAAAAAATACAACTTTAGGGACAAATTTGCCAAATCCTAAAGTTGTATAAAAGGATATTACTCAAGGACTGCAGTTGTAAATTATGCCATATATAAGTTTAGGGGGCATTTCTGCCAAAACCCTAAAGTTATATAACAAGGACCCATTTTTCAAAAACACCTATATACCCTGTGGGACTGATCCTGACCATCCTTAAACTCGTAAATCACACAAGGGACCTTAAGTAACACATGTTACAAATCCTCAAGGGAACTCTTTTTGCCAAATATTGGGTTGATTTTATTTACCCCTCCCAAACTCACCCTAACTTCGAAAACCACAATGTTATAACCATTTTCCGCCATAACTATAACAACAACCTTCATAGTCTTGCTTCCCTGTTTCCCCCTCTCGACCACTCGTTCAACCCCAGCCAATAATCATTTAACTCACCTCCGCCTCACAATAGGGACAAATGACACTCATGGCATCCTCTCAACCATTGGATATGAAAAAGAAGGGCTATTGATTACTCGGATTATTTTCGCTTTGTTTTCATTTTGTATTTGGGCTCCAAGAAACTTGATGGCAGATTGATTTGTGCTTACTTCACACAAAAAAACACACTTGTGTTTCATGTCTCGGAAAAAAAAACACAACCAAGAAGAAGAAAAAGACAAGATGCCAGGACCTAGGTCGTTTCTATAGAATAGGTTGTCTTGTAAGCCATTTGGCTATCTAGTTTTTTTTGTAACTTAGTTTTCACATAGTTAGTTTAATCTAGCAAATTAACGTTTTTATTTTCCTTGAATGTTCTTCACTGTAATCGAAATTTAATTTTCTTAAAATCTGTTTTTAAGTTCTTATTCTCTTCAAGTGTTGTTCATTCTGTTTCATAAGATAATATAAGCTTCATTTAAGCCACCTTTATAACATGTCTTTCATAAACAATTAACTGTAAAAATATAAACGTTAAGGGAAAATCTCAAAAAGAAAGTACCTCAAAATACCACAGCTAATATTTGGATGATAGCCAAAAAGGGATGGGCGTATGGACTCTCCCTAGCTCTGTTTTATACAGTAGAGCTTGTAGGGACTCTTTATTTAACCCTGTTAGACAAGGGTTGTATGAGCACTTTTTAAATTTATGTTACTGTTAGCATAGTTTATTTCTGTTCTTATTATTTCTTCTAGTTGCTTTTTTATGTCTTATTTCATGGCTTATTTTTGCTTGCTTTTTGGATGTCTGTCATGCTTTTTGTTTTGAGTCGTGTTTTAAAAACTCGCCAATTTTTAATAGCTCAAAATGCTTATTTTGTTTAGCTTATTATAGTGCTTATTGCTTGGTTCATTGCTTATTTTGGCTTATATTGATTTGATGTCATCCATTTTTGCAAATTTATTAGCTTAAATCTTTGTTAACAAGCCTTCAAAATGGACCTTTAAAACTTAAAGGGGTGTTTAGGTGAAGGGAACAAAACGGGTCAAACTAAGTCAAAACAGTCTTAGAAAATATTTGGGTCATTTGATTACCTTTGTTAAGCCTTTTTGAGCTGAGTTTTATCATTTTTTCCAAGCTTTAAAGTCTTTGAGCCTGTTTAGAGTTTTTCTTTAAGTTGCCTTAAAATGTGGTCCAAAAATAGGTTTTATGAGTTATTTGCTTAAGCTATTAAAAAACAGTTTTTGAGTATTGTTTTTTGAGGGGTTTTGAGTGTCAAAAAATTGAGTGGTTATAAGCTTCCTTTTGGTTAGCTTTGGGTTGACTCAAAATGTCATATCTTCATGATTCACTTTTTTTGTCAAAAGTTCAAATTTTTCAATAATCAAATTTCAGATAGTAAAACTTATTTATAGGTCTTAAATTTTTTAGCATAAGCTCCTTTCAAGCTTATTTCTATCTGTTTTAACTTTTTTTTAGTTTGGAGCTTATTTGGTTGCTTATTCTTTGGCCTGCATTTTGCCATTTTCCCTTAGAGAAACCAAAAGAAAAAAGTCCCCTGGTGCAAAAGCCCAACTTTTCACCCCTTTTTCTTGCTTTTCTTTAATTATATTCTCTTCAAAACTGTCAACTCTTCATGAGTCATTTTTTTTGTCAAAAGTTCAAATTTTAATATCCAAATACCAGATAGTAAAGGTTGTTTGTAGCTCATGAAAATGTGTACTTTTAGCCCCATTTTCCTTGTAAAAGTCCCCTGGTGCAAAAGCCCAAGTTGACACCCCTTTTTCTTGATTTTCTTTAACTGAATCTTTAGTGCTAATTGGCTTTCTAGGAAGCCTATAAGCTGTTCTATAAGCCCTAGCAAGCCTTAAGCGTAGGACCCCTCTCTTGGGCTTAAAAATAAGCCTAAAAGGTCCCCTTTTGGCCTGTTTGTCTGCCAATTTTGTGCTTATAGCTTATTTGCCTTTTATGGCTTATCTGTCTGTGAATGTTAGCTTATTTTGGTTTGTCTTTTCTTATTAGGTTAGTCTAAGCTTGTTCTTGCTTATTTGGTTTTGTTTTAAGCTTATTTGAGCTTATTTGCCTCTTAGTGTAAAATTTTAAGTGTTTTAACCCTTTCTAGCTGTTCTGTCTCTTTAGCTTATTGTCATTGCTTATTTTTGCTCTATTTTGCTTTTAGGAATAGCTTATTGCTTATTTTCATTTTCCATTAGCTTATTTGAGCTTGAACTGCCTAACAGTTAAGCATACTTTTTGTCTTAGAGTAAATTTAGCAAACTGCCCTCTTTTTTTGCTTATTACGTGCTTATTTGTTAAGTTACAAAAATTTTTGTCTTTTTTAAAGTTCCTTATTTTCATCTTGTTTAAAAAGTTGTAAAAAACTGAAAATAAAAAATGTTAGGATTAGGGGAGGCCCCAAGTGAGCAAGACTCAAACTCGGGACCTCAACCCCATCAACCAACACTTTATAACATACTCACTACCGCTGTGCTACAATAGCTCATCCGGTAGTGAGTTGCACAATTTATTTTATAAGGGCATTTTAGCCCATAAGCTGTTTTCAGCTTATTACGGCTTATTTATAAGCCCAATTTTCTAGCTCTTATTTTTCATAGAACCAGTACACCTTAATCCACTTTTCTGTATTTTTTCACATTTTTCCAACTTTGTTTGCTATTTTTTATCATTTATTTTCTTTAAATCTATTTTTTAATTATTAAAAATTAAATAAAAATCAAAAAAATATTTTTCTTTTTTAGAAAATTTTCTTTTGTCATATTACACTTAGGAAAAATAGAAAGACTTTCGTAAGGTCATTTTTGCAAAATTTTGTTTTTTAAAGAGCGGGATTCGTTCCGTGCTCGTTTTTTGTACTTTCTAGCTCAATTTAACTTCGTTTTCATTCTAGTTTTCTTTAAACTTCCTTTTTAGTCAATTTAAGTACATTAAAAGTGAAAAAATCAATTTAAGCTTAATTTTAAAAATTTTGGGTTTTTTTTAGTGTCGTTTTAGCTTCCCGTTTTCATTTTTAGTATAATTTGTGTAATTTTATCGTTTTTAGTGTAGATTGCTTTATTTTTCCCGTAGATTTAGAAATCAAACCCAAATCTTGTTCTATTCAATCATCAAATGTCAATCCTACTCTCGACTTTCCAATTCACTCTTCGTTGGGGATAAACGACCCGGGAATATTCTATACTACTTCCGGTTTCATTGATTTTCTTGATAATTATCCTTATTATATATATATAAGTATTTTATTATATATTATTATATATAAAAAGGTGTAGTTTAAAAGACCAATCAGGTCCCTACTCCAAGAAATCCCCAATACGCCGTATCGAACCCATTGGATACGCCGTATTGAACCGACTTTCGGACATTATAAATAGAAAACTCAAAAATGAGTTTTAAGTGTGCTAAATCATATTCTCGATACCTAAACCACAAAAGTCGATTTTTAAAAGAGAAAAGAGCAGAAAAGGTCGAGCAACGTATTCAATTCCATAGGAGACATCGTGTAATTCCATATACTTTAGTAATCGTTCAGTTTTTGGTATCATTCGTTAACTCTGTTAGTTTACCTTGGCTAAATTATTACTCTTGTATTTATTATGACGTTTGAAGGCTAATACCTTCGGGTATTAGCCATTATTATGAAGATCTGAATTTTTGGTATTTGTTTATATCAATTTCTTGATTTATCGTTGTATGCTTGTTTATGTTTATCAATTTATACTTGTTTACGCGCTTTTGTATGCGACCTATCATTCAACTGGATCTAGCTAAGTGGACCAAGCGGATCTAGAGTCCAGGATAGCTCTCCATATAGTAATTTATACACCTATAATAATAGTTACACAAATATTGTCCTTCTAAGTCTGTGTCTAGGATACGGTTCGGGCTTAACTAGTTAATTGGATATTGCCAATGGTTTATTGATCGTGTTACTAGGAGGTTACCTAGATACTTTAACAAATAACGTTCTGATTCCATTGGATAGTTGGACTAGTGGACTACTAGTGTATAGATTTCCATTAAGCGGTAAGTGGGTAAAGTCTCTATGAGTTAGGGTTTAACAAGATCACCATTGCTTTAATCCCTAAGATAGATTATAATCAGTAAATAAGGATGCTTTATACGGATGCTTTAATTGTGACAGAATTAACATATCTAGGTCTTAGGATGATGTAACGCCTAAGTCTTAGAATGATATGCCACCTCGAGAGAAGAAATCATTGCACTAAATAAACAAACCAACGTTCTTATCAGATTAATAATGGTTAATACAGTTTTCTTATATAAGGTTCGACTGCTCTTTTAACTTTTGTTAATTAGCTTGCGTGGATAACAGTTTCTTGAATTGATTGTAGTCACCAACCAAACCGTGCTAGTCTCTCCGGCTAAAAACCCCCCCTTTTCATTAGAATTAGGATTTAGACTGACATAAGTTTAACATAGGATTAGAATAGAATTAACATAGATTAGATAACCAAGATATTAATTAAATTGGTAGATTTAACCTCGCTCTCAGTGATCGACACCCTACTTACCACGAAACTGCTACCGATTGGGTACACTGCCCGTTAAAGTGTTGTTTTTGGTTGAGTCGGCAAAATATAAATTTAAAACTTGAATCATATAAAAAACAACCCTACACTACAACACATCACATGCCCAATTCAGCTTTTAGTTTGGTGAAAGTAGGGTTCATCCAAAGTCTTTTTGCATATATCAGCTAGCTGATATTCAGTAGGGATGAAGTGTAATTCAATATCACATTTGATGATGTACTCCCTGATGAAATGATTTCTTATATCAATGTGTTTTGTTCTTGAATGAAGAACAGGGTTGTTGGATATGGCAATGGCACTTGTGTTGTCACATAAGATGGGTACCATCTTGTACTAAATGTCATAGTCACTAAATTGACTTTTCATCTAGGTATGTTTGCACAACACCCAGCAATAGCAACATATTTAACCTTAGCAGGGGACATAGCCACTGACTGCTGTTTCTTAGCACTCTAACATACTAACACATGCACCTACAGTGCTTTTTCGGTCCATGTTTTTTAGGTGTATAATGAGAAGAGAAGTTTTGATAAATTCCTTTTTCATCACAAAAACTCTTAAGTTCCTGAATCCTAAACTCGGTTCCATTATCAGTTATTATTTGATTAACTTTGACATCATTTTTATTTTCAACCATTCTAATAAAGGACATTATTATATCAGTTGCTTGACTCATCTTCTTGAGAAAGTGAACCCATGTGTATCTTTAGTACTCATCAACAATGGCTAGGGTATACTTCTCATGATTTATGGACATTGGACTGACTGGTCCAAAGAGGTCTGTATGAAGAAGATGAAGGAACTTCCCGATTGAGAAATTTTTCTTTGTGTTGAAAGAAGCTCTATTATGCTTTCCTTTTTCACATGTTGAACATGGTTTAATTGTTTTAATAAACAAGTAAAGGAAGACCAAGAACTTTGTTTTGTTTAGCAAGTTTGTTAATGTTTTTGAAATTGAGATTTGATAGCCTTTTATGCCATAGCCAGTTAATACTTTCAGAGGCTTTGGCAAAGAAGTAGGCTCCATTTGGAGTCAGTCATGACATGTCAAGAACATATACATCATTTCTCCTTAGGAATATCAAAACAATTTCTTTATTTGCATTAAAAATGGTTCCTTTCTTATCATAAAACTGAACAATATATTTAGCATCATAAAGTTGACTGATATTAATTAAATTGTATTTTAAACCATTTACAAAAGCTACTTTAGAGAAAATTATACAACCATAGTTTATTGAACCATATTCCTCACTAATGGAAGATGAATTATCACCAAATACTACCTCAGGACCTGTTCATACTCTTAACACCAGTCATATTTATTGAACCATATCCACATATTTATGCAGATAACTCTTAACACCAGTCAAACTCCTTGAGCATCGACTACATAGGTACTCGATGGGCTCCTTGATGTGTCTTTGCACAAATAATAAACTGAGTTAGTTTCTCTTATGAACCCACCTCTTTGTGGGCTCCTTGTCTTTAAAATCTTGTAGTTTTCACCTCTTTTGAAGTGTTCAATATCATTGTGGTCAATGGTTGAGTGAAAAATACCTCTACAAGTATTTCAACTCACACTAATTGAGGATTCACTAGACTGAGAGGACTCAGCTTGGACACCTCCCTTGACAAGAATGACACGATTATGTCTTAAGGTTGCATGATCATAGCTTCCACATATTTCACACTCAGGGTAATTACGACAGTCATCAAGGCGATGGTCATTGAAACCACAGTGAGTGCATGGTGGGAAAGGCTTTGCCTTAGCTTTCAGGTTCTGTTTTGATGGTGATGCATACTGATAAGGTTGTGCCTTGTATTTTTTACTATTTCTCAGTGATGAAACATAAACTTTGTGATCAGAGGTTCTATGATCCTCTCCTTTGCATTTCATACAATATAGAGTTTTATAACAATCATCTGTTGAATGATTTGTTTAAAAGTAAAGTTCATATTTCAGTTTGGGTTTTTGTAGAGGTTTTGGTCTGACTGATTTGGATGGGTCAGTGATCTGAACCTTAGGTATAGACTCTTGACTTGGTTTAGATAAATTAACTGATTTAGATGATTCAGGCTGTGAGATCACAAGTTTATATTCCTGAATCTTCTAAGATGAGTTAACTTTTTCATACATCAACATTTGAACAAGTTTGGTTAATTCATTTATTTTGGATTCTTGTTCATTGTTCTTGACTTCAGTAGGAGTTAAAGAAGTGATTGGTTTAGTATTACAAATAGTGACGGGTCCTGAAACACTCTTACTTAAAGATTCTTATGTGTCAGGCTTTATATGTTTTATAATGCCTAAACCAGGTTCTCCCTGAGAGAGTGTTCTTGGTAAGTTAATGGCATGAACTCAGAGCTTGGTGAAGCTTCCTAAATAATTTTCAGTGGAGGTAAGGGTGTTTAAGGTTCTGATCATGATTCTTTGGAAGACTCAGAGTCAGTGGGTGCCTTATTGAGTCCAAGACTCTCATTGTCAGCCTGACTTTTAGGGACCAAAATTCTTCTAGTGTTGAAGTTTGGTAATTTACTGTCAGGATTATGTCTTTCAGCCTAATCTTTGGATTTTGGAATAATTTCATGATCGATATCCATAGAGGCAGGTATGAATGCGTTCTCTTTTACATCATTTTTTGATGATGCTTTAGTTAGCAGATTAATTCTAATAATTTTCTTTTTTCGATTTAGAATTTGCTCATTTATGCATTGACTCACTTTATTTGAACTGTTTAACCACTTTTCATTAACACATTTTTCTTCCTTAGAGCATGATTTACTTTTATAGGTTTAGTGTTTTGAAGTTAAAATGTAACTGCCTTAAGTTTGGCTTGTTTAAAAACAAGTCATCTCTACATTTAATCAATTCAAAAACAAGTTTGTTATATTTAGATAACAAATTTAATCTTTGCTCTTCAAAAAACTTAAGGTCTACGTTAATGTACTTAGATAAGTTTGCCAATCAGCATCTTCATTCGTACACAAAAGAATGTTTACGTTTCTTATGGTGATGTCAATCCATTCACCATTTCTAGCATGGTTTTCCCAACAATAAGCTCATCATTAGCAAGAGCCATCAACACCTTAATTTGTACCATCTCCTCATCATCAGACACTTCGTCGTCATCCCAGTCAAAAGTTTCTACCACTAGACCTTTATTTTTAGACTGAAAAGGTTTTAGAGACTAAGCACTTAAAGGACTAGCTTCAAGAAGTGCAAGTTTGGCTTTGACCTTTTTGTACTTAGTCTTGTAATCTTTTTGAATCTTTTGTTTATTTTGACTACTTTGAACTTGTTGTGAAGACTAAATAAGTTTAGGTTTTAACTTTGGTTGAAAACTGCTTGGTCCTAAAGAAAAGTTTGATACTGATGATTTATAAGAAGGGACTGACGTTTTTGAAAAAAAATCTTTTGCAAAATAGCCTTTTTACCACATTTAAAACACTCATTGTTTTCATTTGCTTTAGGACATGAAAAATTGTTTCTCCTTATGATAAAACGCCCAGCCAAAAGGGCTCTCTCATGAAACTCAATGTCTAACTCTCTTAGATAATCCTCACTTGTTCTGTCACCAACCTCATCATCATAATTTTCTTGAAAATCTTAAACAATATTATTAGAAAAGAAAGCAGTTGATATATGAATGGTTGAGGGTGCAGTTATCATGGCCTTTTTGGTCTCAATGTATCTCCTTGAGATTAGGTTGTCTTCATAGACAAACCTCCCATAAATATCAGCCAGGTCAAGAGTCTGAATGTGATTAGCATTTCTTAATCCCTGAGAGAAGCTTAACCACTTCTCAGGGAGACTATTCATGAAAGCCACATTTATTTCATGTTTAGACAGTTTCACGCCAATGTTTGAAAGCTTGTTTAGCAAAGTCTTGTACTGGGTATAGGTCTGAGAGAGACTTTTAGAGGGTTTAGCTCTGAAGGTATTATACTTAAGTTTTAGATCCAAGATCCTATTTTCCTTGGTATCTGAGGGGCCCTCAAAGCTGTGAACCAAGTCAGTCCATGTATCTTTATTTGTCTTACAGCTAATGACTAACTCTATTATATCATCAGGCAGGCACGATATAATAATGCTTTTAAGGCGTTGGTCTTGATTAACCACCCTCTTCTCATCATTTAACCATTGTGTGTAACACCCCCAAAATTGGGACGCAGCGGAATGTATTTCCGGGAGCGTTACTTCATGATCCCATTGCAAAACGTAGGAGAGAACGACCTTCTACACTGAGTCTTTGAAAAGAAGTCTTCCGTTAAATGTGGACTCCAATGCCACATCAAGTATGTCATACATCTATTTCACCTAGAAAAAATATGCTTAAATGTCAACATTAAGTTGGTGAGTTCATAGGTTTTTATAGTTATGTAAAATCCCAAAATTTATATTTATAAAATCCCAAAAGGTTTCAAGTCTATATTGTAATGAACACGGATATCCCAAAATGTTTCAAGTAGATATTATAATGAACACAAATCATCCAAATGTTTTAAGTAGATATTATATTGACGCAACAATATCCCAATTAGTTTCAAGTAGATATTATAATGAACACAATATCCAAAAATGTTTCAAGTAGATATTATAATGAGAAAATATCCCCATTAGTTTCAGAGAATGTAAGAGAAATGATTCGTTTACTTCTAGTTCATGGAAAAACTGCGACGTAGACTTGTAAGTATGCCCACTTTATCAAGGCAAGGTAAATGTTCGATTAGTATTAGTTGTTGGTCATGTAGACACTATCCATTCAGATCCGCAAAGGGGTTATAACGTACGTTTGGTTCGATCCGAACTATGTGAGAGCTATCACCCGAACGGGGGTTGTCAAAATCGACCTATAGATCTTATATTTATAACAAATTGCCTGGCCTCACCCTCAGTAAATTGTCAGTTCATTTGAACCTAACGATGAACTGTGTATTTATGTTACCGAGTATAATGAAAGGACCAAGTATGGTTTCTTCGTCGCCAAAAAAGTGACCAAGTATTGTATCTCATCGCATGAGCAGTAACATAGAGTGCTCATGTGAATCATAATTGTAATTCTCATCTGAAGTAAGATGATTTATAATCAAGCATGTTCTCACCCCAAAAATATATGTAAAACAAATCATGCATAAACGTGGAGGTTAAGAAACTCCACTCGGGTGGCTTATATCAAGTACTCACGCAAAAGGGTCCCGATAATCGCGAATTGCAACCTAATCCCCAATATAGGTCGTATGAGTACTCGAGTATGTTGTCTACAACTACCCATACTATAATCCTATTTTGTTATCATCATACTATCGTTCGGGGCTATCATAATTAAGAGGTCTCATGACATGACCGTACGAGGAGCCAGGATACTTAAATTCGTGAAATCCAACACTCGTGTCCAATACGCCATCGAAGAGGCCTCATTATGAAATTCCCTTGTAATTAGCCTTTGGTAACTATATGGTACACCATTATATTTTTCTATATAGCTCATCACCATATAGTTGCGTTTGTGAATTTATGTTCAAATTGATTTGATAATTAAATTCCATGTTATTGATCTACGTATAATCGTTAAGTGGTTTAATCGCCTTTAGTGAAAATAACTGTATTTATAAAGTCTAAAGTAGAATTATAAATATTATTTAAGATGAGTTCTTGAAGAGTTTCGCAAAAGGTTGTTATTAAAAACGAACAACACTATTTCACCTCAGGAATAGTGCACAAGTTAGAAAATAGTGTGTAACTTTCTAGTTTCAAATCCGTTGTGTACGTTTCCTTCGTTCACGCTTGTATTTGAAAGATGTATTCAAATTATGTGTATTTTAAAAGTTCAAATCTGCTGATGAATAGTACTTTGTTTTACTATGTCATGAATAGTAATAATTTATATAAATTTAATTAGCTTAATAGTATTATCGTCATAACTTTTGTTTTACGCTGCCAATTTTACGGTGATTATTTCGAGGCACGTTCTTGTATTGAAAAGTTTTTATTATATTATTAATGTTTATAAAGTATAAGTTTCTTGTGGTGAATAGTAGCTTTTTATAAATAATTGTTTTTTTATAAAGAAGTAAAATAGCCGTATCTTCTTCGTTATTAATCGGTTTTTGAGTTCTTGTATGACGCTCGATCCTTGTGACATGTAGTGATTTTATAAATTCATAAAACATATATGTAAATTTCAAATTAACGAAACAACCTTAAGATATTTTTTCAAAATGGTTTAAAAATTATTTTTAGGATTTTTAGCTGTTTACCACATTGTTACAAACCCATTAGAACCCTATAATATCTTATGTCCTTACATATATTAGGTTATTAGGTCATGTTTTGTCCAAGATTTCAGATAAAAAGCGTTTAATCTCCACTTACTATCATCAAAACCCATAATGTACCATCCAGGTACCGAAACCCGTAAATAGTGAGTTGTTTGCTAAATAAATCATATGACACATAAAATTGTATGTATGAATACATAAAGAGTCTTAGTTACCTTGATGATATTTAGTATTGATGACCAACAAATCAATCCCTTTGGTTAGATAAAAGAAAGAATAAGCTATGCACCTCAATGGATAACCCCTAGATTAGGTTTGAAACCCTACTCTTCCAATCTTTGCTTCCAAATACTTACAAATGGATTAACCAATGCTCGTAACACCTTAAGAAGGTATTAGCAATGATGTGTGTATGCGGTTGTATAAGTGGTAGAAATAATTAGTATGGATTGTGTAAAGGGGTGTCTTGAGCCGTGGATTTATAGGAGAGAAATGCGGTCGAGATTTTGTGTTTTACACCTTAGGAATTGTGTTTTGTATGTGTTTCTTACTAGTTTAGCCTCTGTATTTGGGATTAACTAATGCTTAGAATTCTAGTTAGTTAACTGAAGGGTTAAGTTAAAGAGAAAAATATCTAAAAGATATTTTAGGAATAAATCATCTAATAAATATCTTAATAAATATCTAATAAATATCTTATAAATATCTTGCATCATTATCTCTTGTAAATATCTTGCTTAATTAAACGCGAGCCTACACGGACCAAGGTTGAGGAACAGAAGAGGACACGGTTGCATAAATGACTATTTTATGATCTAAGGAATAATAGCGAGACATGTCGTAGAAATTTTTACGATTTCAAAACGATTCATCGAACGCGGACGGATCAAGCGGACCTCGCGAGACCGTCAAAAAATAAAAATTATCAATTCTTTCGCCAAATTTTTCATAATAAAATACGCGGTAAATTTTTATTAGCGACGAAAAAAAACTTAATTGTCGACGCTCGTGTCACGGATACTCGTAAAATAATATTTTACAACATCGCACGCAATCGTCGTACAAGTGACCTAAAACACGGGGTGTTATAGTCATCCTCTATCGTTAATGAGCCTTGTCCTCTAAGTGATGACAAGCGGCACTTGCTAGAGCTTGGTGCGGTTCTTGGTGAAGAGGTGTGGATATTTCTTCCTGAATTGATCTTCACGTTCCCATGTAAACACAGGGCCTCGCTTAGAGTTCCATCGAACCTTGACAATTGGGACACGGCTTAGCCTCAATTGTTTGACTTCGCGATCCATGATTTCTATAGGCTCTTCAACAAAAGAAGCTTGTTATCACTTGGTAGTCGTTATAATGGAAACGATTAATGGACTCGTCAGAATAACATTTCTTACGTTAGGATACAAGAAACGTATAGTGAACCCTGCCTCAACTCTTGCGGAAGCTTGAAGTTTGTAAGCGAACGGATTCAACATTGTTCCAGACACCTTGAGCAAGGTCCAACTATCTCAGGTTATCCTTCCCCCGTTTTCCAAAGCATACCTCTCCTTTCTAAGGCGATACCTTAAGCATAAACAGGTTGTAAATCTTGAAATTTTACTGACTTCCGTCTCTGCATTCGGGTATTCTTTTGGCGCAACGTATGATCAGCGAATTGTCCTGGGTGCTAGTGATGTAGTCTCAGCTTCTTGCCTTAGGATTTAGGTATAAGATGACGTCGACCTATAGTAAGATGGTGTAACGGTTGATCTTAGGTTGATAGATACTATATTCGCGCTTTACACGCAGTGATCGGCACTTCATGAATTACGTAGCACAGAAATTGATTTATATTTAGAAAATTTGTTTTCTTAGACAAAAGTTTAAGGTGTCTTCTCCTCCAGCGGCATGGACTTCTGGAATTGTACATAGGTGATCAAATTATGTATAATTGAGGATAGCGATGCATTGATCATTTAGTCAAACATATCGTTATGACTTTAGAATGATTTACATGAATAAATTTAGAGAATTAGAGTAGATTGGCTGAAGATTTCACTGATACATAGATTTCGATAGGAATTGAAAATCATTCGTACAACGCTATGGTAGAGGAGAAATACAATAGATAACTCCTAGCGAAATAAAGTTAGGATAGTTCAACATAGGATTTATTAGGTCAAGCAGAGACAACTTTTCTTTTAAGCTTCAATCTCATCTTTAATGTTGTTAAGGTCGTGATCGGTGTCTCCACCTTCTAAGGCATATACCATTCCATGTGCTTCGGTACCTTCAGCTTGGTTTCCATGGTTTCGATTCTTCAATTCGGGGCAATCACTCCTGTAATGCCCTTGATTCCCACATTCATAGCAAGTGAGGGTTCTCTGATTGTTTGTAGCGCAGTACTCCAAGAAGTCTCATAGTTCAGTGACGACCATCTTGAGTTTGCCCATGTTACAGTGGCATGGGCCACTGTGATGAAACTTGTCAGACTTGTTGCGATAGTGGATAGAGTTCTGCTCTGATTTCCTTTTCACCAGTCCCAGGCGTAAGCTTGAAGCCACATTCCCGCCTCATCTATTGGGAATTGTTGTGAGCTCGATTGTTGTTATCAAGTTTTCTTTTGATCTCAGCTTGTCTTTCAGCAAATGTGCTGATTATCTTAGATCCATTAGTTCCGGTGGCGAACTCAATGGCGATCTTGCATAGTCTTCGCTTATTGCGCCATGACACTCCCATGGATCATGTCGGGTAACGTCACCGAGCATATTTTCCTCAACCGTGTCCGAGCTCCTTCCGAACATCCTACGCCATAGTGCAGTTATCTTGGAAACATTGGTGATAGAGTTACCACATCGGTACGCCCTCACTCCCCATCTCACCTTCAGATTCCACATTTCAACTCAATCTTCGCTTAATTTCGACCCTCGGGCAGTCTTGTCTGTCATCATCCTCTCTTCAACGTTTTCCATGCATTACATGGGGCAACTTTCATGGGAGATGTAGTTTAACGTGAGATGTTCCACCACGTCAAAGGCATGTTTTATTGCATGTAGTTGTAGTTGACAATTTTTACTAGGGCATGCTATAGTGCAGTTGCTTAGGACTGAAGACAGACTCACATCTTTTCGAGTCACTGAGTGAGTCTGACATAACTCCTCAGGTGCCCTAACAATTTAAGGTTTTAGCACTTCAGGAAATCCGGGGTAGGTGCATTCACGTGCAGTGTGCTCATTCCTTCTTACACCGTTCCTGAAGTCTGGCTGTCGTTCGCCATTTCTTTTTTGAATTGTGCTCAACCAGTGCAAGCAGTTAACACCTTGGTCAATATAGCTTGAAAGTTGGGGCATGGTGATAGTTGTGGTGGTGGATTTTCTGTACCAGGTGTTGACCTTGTGGCTGCTTTTGGTTGCGCCACGTTTCTCAAAATCCCAAAAATGTTAAACATTTGTTTATTTGCCAAAGTCATGCTCGAATAGAGTGTTGTGAATTGATGTATGGTCAATATGTGAATGGCGCTCATGAGCATAATATGGAGTGATATGGTAAGAATCATATTCGATAGCTAATGTTTAGGGCCTACGAGTTACCCACCTTGCCGTAAAGAAAAATGTTCTAGTATTTTTATAAATAATCCTTATATCAAAATTAATTGCTGAGGTATGCACAACATAGTGGTAAACGTATAGTATATGACATGGCATACTACTTATAGTATGTATATATTATATTTATACTATATATACTAAGTCATCATCTGCAAGTGTAAGCAAGTGTGGTCTTTTCACATAATAGTGACAAATATTCATATGTGGTCTTACCACTTTAATACACGTAATTATTTCACATAAGCGCCTCACTTAGTCCTTACCGCATCTTCGAGGGAAATTTCTCAAGTACCTTCGTAGTTGTGTAAACAATATTGTCATGGCTTCATTCTCGCACTCTCATCAAACAAGAACCTGTCTTGAGATGCAGTCATGCTATATTGGTATGCACATCTCGAACCTAATAATAAAGTTACTGGACTTAGGATTAAGTCTCGAATTTTTATGTTCATTCTAACTTCACTAGTTATCTTTGCATAGCATTTTTATGCTGGTCTTGAGAATATGTTCAACACCACCATACCTAGCAACAGGGTTCTAGTGTTTGTCTATCCTACGAAACACTGTAATATAATTCTATTGAGTAAGACAATCTAGTAATGGACACACTATTGCCAACTAAATAGTGTATGTATGTCTCGTAAATCTTCTTGATTATGTGATCGTTGAATTGGTTATAGTTTAGTGTCAATTTCAAAAACCTAGTTCTCTATAACCTTGCTCTGTTAACCAACTCTGTATCACCCCAAATTTGGGTCGAGCGGAGAATGTATTTCGGAGCGTCTACTCATGATCCCCAATCGCACAAGTCAGGAGAGAACGACCTCTAACTGAGTCGTTTGAGAAAAGACAATCTGTAATTTGACTCAATGCCACATCAAGTGTATGTCATACATCTATTTCACCTAAGAAAAATGATGCTTAAAAATTGTCAACATTCAAAGTTGGTGAGTTCATAGGTTTTGTAAGTATGAATGTAAATCCAAAGCTTATTATATATAAAATGTCCCGATAATGTTCCGAAGGTATTATTTAGTAATTAACACGCTAGATATGCCCAAATGTTGTCAGTAGATATTATAATGAACATATATCAAACTCGTTTTAACGTTCGAAATGTTATATAAGGAGTACGGATATTCAATTGTTTTTAAGTAGATATTATAATGAACACAATATCAAGAAAATGTGTTCAGTGTAGAGTATTATAATGCTCACAATTATCCCCAATTAGTTTCAGTATGTAACGAGAAATGATTACGATTACTCTAGTTCATGGAAACTGGCGGACGTAGACTTGTAGTATGCACTTTATTCAAGGCACTGTAATTGTTCATTAGTATATGGTTGTTAGGTCATGTAGACACTAATCCATTCCATAATCCGACAGGTTATAACTTTCGGTTAGGTTCGATCTCGAACTAGTGAGAGCTAATCACCCGATCGGGGGTTGTCAATCCCTTAGATTGCTGATTGTTGTTATAACCTTCGCGCTCCACCCTCAAGTAATTTTACCTGTTCATGAAATCACGCACAATCCGTAATTTTTCGAGTAAAAGTCGCAAGTTATGTGTTTACGTCCAAAAAATAAAAACAAGTAATTGTATATTCATAGAATGGACATGTAGTCAAGAAGAAGTGCATAAATCAAGATGTAATCAACCACGTAAATGTATTTATATATCACAGCATGTTCTACCTCCAAATATATATGGAAAACAAATTCCTGCTAAACGTAGGTTATGAATCTCACACTCGAGTGAGCTAATATTCAAGTAATATCACGCAAAATGCTGTCCGATGATATGCCGAATGCACTTATCCACTATAGGGTGTATGAGTACTCGAGTATGTTGTCTAACAACTACCATATATATTCTATTTAGTTATCATCATACTATCGTCTAGGGCTTTCATATTTAAGAGTTCATGACATGACGTACGGCAGGAGTACGGATACTTTAAATCGTAATCCAACAAATCGTCACTACGCCCATCCGAGAGGCCTCATTATGAAGATTCCCTAGTAATATAGCACTTGGTAACTATAAACACATATATATTTTCTATATAGGCTACATCACCATCTAGTTGCGTTTGTGAACTTAGTTCAAAATTGTATTTGATAATTAAATTCCATGCTATTTATCTACGTATAATCGTTAAATGGTTTATCGCCTTGTAAAATAATATTTATCAATGATCTAAACTATTAGATAAATATTATTTAAATGATTTCCATCAAGTTTCCGCAAAAAGTTTTTATTAAAACCGAACCAACCACTATTCACTCTCAGGATTAGTGCACAAAGTTGAGAAAATAGTGGTGTGGTACTTTTCGTTTTCATATCGTTGTGTACGATTCTCCATCTTTCCCTCTATACGTAATAGCAAGCTGTAACACATTAATCGTATTTTTTAAAAAGTTAAATCTGGTTTTTTTTTTTATTTTTTTGGTGGTTTGGTTGTGTGTGGCGGGTCGCGGGGGCCCCGACAAATGTGGTGTGGGGGGGTGGCCAAAATGGGGGGCGGGGGATGTGAATAGTACTTTTACTATTCATGAATAGTAATAATTTATATCAATTTAATTAGCTTAATCGTTATAATCGTCATAACTTATTCGTGTTAACTCGATTTCTAGAGATTCTGTTTCCGAGCACGTCTTGTAATTGAAATGTTTTATCAGATTATCTAGTGTCTTAATAAAGTATAAGTTTCTGTGGTGAATAGTACTTGTTAATAAAAATTGTATTTATAATAGTAAATAGCGTATTCTTCTTCGTATTTAATCGGTTTTTCGTTCTATATGACACCGATCCTTGTGACATTGTAGTATCTTATAAATCATAACAACATATATGTAAATTCGAATTACAAAACACCCCCTTAAGATAATTTTTCTCAAAATGTGTTTAAACTTGTTTTTAGGACTTTTTTAGCTTTACACTTTGTTACAAACCGCATTAGAACCCTTAATATCTTATGTCTTACATATCATTGGTCGCATTTGTCATGTTTTGTCCAAGATTTCAAGTGATAACAAGTGTTCTAAATTCTCATTTTAATCCAAACACCGCATTAAAAGAAACCTAAATGCGTGATTAGCTAAATAAAACATATGATCCACTAAAATCATAAGTATGAATACATAAGAGTCTTAGTTTCCCTTTATGACTATGTAGTATGATGACCAAATAAATCGCGAAAAACTCCTTGGTTGTAGAGTCAGAAAACAAAGCTGTTCACCAATGGAAACCTTGATTAGGTTGAAACCCTAACTCTTCCATTCTTTGCGACGAATAGTTGCAAGATAGTTAACCAATGGCTTGTAAACGCCTTAGAGGTTATTAGGAATGTATGTGTGTATGCTGGTATGAAGATGGTACGAAAAATTTTTATGGATGGTGTAAAGGGGTGTTCTTGAGTCGTTGCACTGTATAGAGAGAAATGGGAGAGATTTTTTAGGGGTCTTTTACGTCCTTAGGAATGTGTTTTGTATGATTTTTCCTTCTAGTTAAGCCTTGTATATAGGCTTAACTAAGGTTAAAGAACTTAGGTTAGAAGTTAACTAGGGTTAAGTTAAAGGAACAATATCTAAAGATAGTTTTAGATTAAATATATTAATAACTATCTAATAAAATATCTAATAAATATCTTAAAACTATCTGCATAATCATCTCTTGTAAACGATCTTGTTAATTAAACGCGGTCTATGTCCAAGGTTGAGGAACAAAGAGAGACATAGTTCATAAATGATTATTTAATGATCATAAGAATAATAGCGAGACATGTCGTTAATTTTTACGATGCTCAAAACGATTTACGATCGCACGATCAACGTTGACTCGCGAAGTACGTCAAAAATAAAATTATGTGCGAATTCTTCTCCAAAGTTTTCATAAATTAAAATACGAGTATTTAAATTAGTAGCGACAAATAAAATTTTAAATGTCGACGCTCGTTCACGGAAACTCGTAAAATAATATTTACAACATCGGGCACGCAATCGTCGTACACTGACCTAAAACACGGGGTGTTATATTGTGCTTTACGTTTTTTAGCACCTTTAGTGGTCATTGGTTGGAAAGGACCATCCTTAATACATTGTATATAATATGGTTCCATTCCAGTCTAGTAGCAAAGCATTCACTTCTTCCACTTATTAAATTTGCCAACTTCTAGTCGAGTTGCAATAGCAGAATAACTACCCCTTTTCTTATTGACAAGTTGGGTACATTACTTTCAGCTGCCATGGTAAGATCTAGGTTTTAAAAATACGTTTTGAGCAGTTTAAGTGTTTCAAAGTTCTTACAAAACCTTCTTCTCCAATACCACTTGTTGTTCCCGTTAAACTAACTCATAGATAACTAGAGAGTTACAATAAGCTAGCCCATTGCTAAGTAATGTAATGAAAAGAATGTTTTTTAAGAGTAAAATGATAACAACTTTTAAGTAAAGCCGTAAAACATTCAACGTTTAATTCTTTATAGATTTATTAAAGAATTATACCCCGTTGTTTGCGGAACAACAACGAGGATTGAATGATAATGTATGTATGGCGATCTCTTCTCTAATAACTCAAAGTAAACCAAAGTATTACTTTAACTTAACAACTATTCTAACCAACTGATATCTATTACGGACTTAGTTGTATTTAGAGGAGTAGGGTGTTTGTGAATGTTTCAACATTTAGTGCACAAACTTAAAACCTAACTCCTTTACAAGTGTATCTATTTATAGTGCTATGGTAGAGTAAGAACCCATATGGGTGATAAGTGTGTATCCCTAAGTTGATTGGATAAGTACATTTGTACATTTGTCTCTATTACAATATCTAATCCAGGCAAGGGGGCCACACACTTTCCAAAGGTCAGTGATGACACTGACCTTATCTTAATACCCATTTCAGGATAGTTTGACTTAAGGGGATAAGTACTTGATCTTATCCCTTGAAACATATCCCGCCCAATCTTTAGTCTTCTAAATCTTTAGGTCTTTAGTATGTATGAGGAGATCGTATGGGGTTAAGTGAGCTTATTGCCACAGCTAAATGAACCCATCACCTTCTTCTTTGGTTCATAGGCTTCATTCACTGAGTACCGCCATACTTAATGGTTAAGTCATTCTTCTTAGACTCAAGTTGAACACTTGAAGGCAACTCACTAAATGACTGTTCATTCAGTGACCTAAGTAATATTTAAGGATGTCTAACACTTAGGATATTTTTTTCAAATCTTAAGGTAAGGATCATTGGGCACTGAATTGGCCTAACACACCGTAGTTATGATTGTAAACTTATGTAAGGGTTTTTGTCTTCTATTAATTGATATGTTTAATTGCTAAAGTTAATTTTTTAAAATTACTCTTGCGTTTTCCATCAACTAATATTATATATTTCCTCTGTATCACTACAAAACATGCTCTCTACGTATGAAACTTTTGATGTAAGAGCACCATAAAGCATCTATTAATGAATCACTCCTTATGACACAATGATCATTGGAGATCTTACAAAATTGGCAGAGGAAACCCTATGTTCCTCAAACCTTTGTTAAAGCATTTATGTTGCTTTAAGCATAAAACACAACCATGCATATTAAATAAATGATGTCCGTGAATAAGCCTTTAGTCACTTTCTACCCAGCTTTACTATGTCATTCGTGATGATAAGTCCATTGTTAACAAAGCCTCTTTTGACAATGCATTTAACACAAGTTCTTTCGAGATGACAGACTCACATTCACTTACTAGATAGTAATAAACTCTCTCATGGGACTTATATACTATTATTATATATTTTGAGATGACAGAGCCTCACATTCGCTTACTACTTAGGGTGTACCCATACAATTAATATCTAAGCTAGGCATACTACCCATCCCTAGTAGAATAGCAGAGCCTTGTCTCCGTCGTCAAAATTGTAAAGCCTCGCTTACACGAGCACCCTAACAGAGACTCGCCTTAACGGCTCGTCTATAGAGCTTCGTCTCTATCGATATGACTATAGAGCATCACAGCTTTTGTAACACCCTGCTAAACCAGAAACACAAAGTGTGACAGCTCAAGGCACAAGCATATGGCAAAAGTACAACAATATAATTTAATTTAAAAAAAATAGTACAATAATACCATAATTGTCTTCGCCAAACATTGGCGTTTAAACGTAAGTTTATTGTTTAACAACAGCTTTGTCTTGACCATACATATTAAAAGAGACGACACGGTAAGACCATGATGCAACGCCTTTATAAGAAAACTACAGACGATCACCTAAAATGTATGAGAAAACAAGTCAGCTATGAAAATAGTTGGTAAGTACACAGGTTTGTGAAAGTGAGATAAAAACCTATTTATAAAGAAGTCCTCATGGCAAGAGTCTTGTGAATATATCCTATTACAAGTCCCGCCCATACAAGACTTGTAATAAATGTACATTCACCTAATCTTCCATGATAAAGAACAAGTCTCAAAATATAGTTTATAAAAAAGGACGTCATGGCCAGAGTCATATGAATTTATCCCAATACAAATCCCGCCCATACAAGACTTGTATCATATAAATTCATACACAATTCCATAATATAAAGATATGTACAATAATAGAAAGTCTAAATGTTCAAAGCCACTTGGTTAATGTAAAATACCCAAGTAAAATGCACACGAATAAAATATAGTGTTAATGCACAAATGAACGACTGTCCCTATATATAAATATTATGCAATTCCTAAATAGTGGAAAGAGAGGTTGGCCGACCTCTAATAGCGCTATCCATAATATTTAAACTTCTGAACGGTGGAGCGCACAAAGTACGTAAGGACTGGGTAAGAACAGGAACCCAATGGGGACTTAATCAGGTTAGGGGAATGAACAGGATCTCACACACCTAACACTATATCTATGCACCTTATGTATTCGCGTAGAATACGCAAAGTTTTATTTTAATAAAAGTCACACTTATTAGAAATATAACACGTGAAGTTTAATATTAACCAAGTCTTACATATTATGGATATAATATGCGAAGTCCAACAATGTACAAATCATACGTATATCATAAGGTAATACGCGAAGTCTCAATTTAGTAAAGTCATGCCTATATAAACTAGTACGCAAAGTTTTAATATGGCAAACGACTGATTTAAAAATCAGTTCAAAGTATGCAATGTTCTCCAAAATGGAGAGTAGTAAAACGGGGACTCGCGAATGCTCAAAAGCATTTATCAAGTTCAAAAATAGTCCAATATAGTTCAAAATGTCCAAATAGTCTAATATAGCTCATAAAGCAATAATGATCATGCATTCCACCCAAAAAACGTATAAAATATTTAAAAGAGATGGGTCGTGAACTCACCTTTAGCAAAGCAATAGCACTAACGAGAAATGAACGACGAAAAATCAAGAAAAGCTCCAAAAGCAACCTAAAAATAAAGTGCGTCTTAGGATTTATAAATATCAGGCAAATAAGTATAAATAAGATTTTATAAATTTTTTATATAGATTTAGTATTGTACTTTAGAGTTTAAAATTTTTATAACTTAATTGGGCCAAAAACAAAAGTCCAAGTTTTAAGTATTGTAAGCCCATTAATATGGGCTTATCCAAAATCTCAGATTTTATCCAACTTCACCAGCCTATAACTCCAAATTCGTAAATGGTCTCAATTCAGTTCTTACGTCTATGGGAAGGTTAAAGAGTCTATTTTTCTTATATGTGGATCCGACCATGTCGGTTTTTATAAAATCAGGGTCAAATGGTCAATACATTAACAAGTATCAAAGCTGTGATTTTCCCCGTTTACTACAGTCTTGGGAAAACGGCCGTATCTTCTAAACCATAAGTCCATTAAGGTTGGTTCAAGCGTCAAAATTCAAGTTAGATATTCCTCTACAAGTTTTCTGCTTACACCAAAAGTGACTTCTATAAAATTTTAAGAGCTGAAACTCAATAAAATATGGTGTGCAGTTTCCGATAATTTTTACCGTTTATTTTTTAAATAATTCGTCGGGTATCGTCACGACGAGTGACACCCGGAGAAACGGAGCAGAGACATATTTGTACATGTTTATATTTTTAGCTAACCTCTACAGTCCATAATATTTTCTAGAATTCATCTAGAACCTGTTGATCAAAATATGCCCATCTCAATGTGTTACAATTCATGTTTTTACCAAGTTTCTTATCCCAATTAATTAAATACAATGCATAATCTTTGTAAATAAATATATAAATATGAAAAATACAATATAATCTCAGAAAATTACAAAAAAACATAAATAATTTACAAGAGAAATTTAAAGAATACAATAGAACATTATCCTTACAAAAGAAGAAAATGATGGTGGTGATTATATCAAGAATCAAACTAAAAACCCCAACTAGTTCTTCAACACAACTCTTACAATCAACCCAAAATACACTTGCATAAACCTTTGTAAACCATAATGATCATATATTAATCCAAGAGAATAGAGTACTTCCTTGATTGTTTGAAGAGATTTTTACCCAAAAATGATAACTAGCATATGAAACTTTCCATCTTAAATATATTTTTCTTAGTAATTTTTATATGAAAATGGTGTTGTGGTAGTTGATAGGGAACGGCTAATGGAGAGCACAAGGGAGGGGTTTTTCTTTGATGGATGGACTATGAGGAAGTGTGGTGAAAATGGTCTATGTTAAACTCAAGACATGCATATCAAACTCTCCAAGTCTCCCTTTATCTATTAAAAGAAGACACATAAGAGAGCTTAGTCACCACATGAAGTTTAATCCATGTGGTGGATGGTTTGATAAGGGAGAAGGGGAGGGTTTTGGTAAATTTTTGTATAAATATTTGAATAAGTGGGTAGTTTTAGGGCTAACGGGTAAAAACGTAGAATGTTATAAGAGTTTCGGCGCAACCATGAAAGTAAACGTAATCATTAAAAATAAAATTACTACATATAGGATATATATTTGAAATAATAAAAATACGTGAAGCATGTAGACTAATATTTAATCCAAAGTCGGGTTCATATATAATGCACTTTTTACCCGTAAAAATTAATTTATGCCAAAAAAATACATATAGTAAATGTACGAAGTTAAATAATAACCTAAAAATATGGATCGTTGGTCGAAGGCACGCTCGTAATCGAGGTTAAATAAAAATACAATTAAAGCTCAAAATGACCCGATAAGCACAAAATAATTTACATAAGTAAATTTAGTCAAAGACGTTATAACAACTCAAATGGTTGTTAACTTGTACTTGATGGTTGTCACATCTTTTGACATAATTCTCTTTTGATACGACTACAGAGCAACACATATGCTGACATAAGTCTTTGTGATATGACAACAGTTGATCACATATGTTGCCATAAGTCTTTGTTGACATGATTACAGAGTATCGCCTATGCTAACAAAATACATAAGTGTCTTTGTCGACACTATTAAAGCAATGCCTCTGCTGAAATAATCCATAAGTGTTACTATTACAGAGCATCGCCTCTGCTAAAATAATCCAAAAGTGTCGTCTATGAGAGCCTCGCTCCAATTACAAAACGGTAGACCGTTATCCAAATTAAATCAATTACAAAGCCTTGTCCATTGACAGGGTTGTAGAACATCGTCTTCACGATATAATTGGGAATCTTCGTCCCAATTTTAAATGATTGTAGACCTTCGTCTCGACCAACGTGAGTGTTCGCGTCGTTCACATATTTGTAGGGCCGTGTCTTTGCCACCAGAGTTGCTGACATCTTCTCTAGCATAATTACCTTTTTCGACCAAAACTGCAGAGCCTAGTTTCTGCAAGCTTAATAGAAGTGCCTCGTCTCCACTATTAGAGTTTCAAACATCTACAACAGTATATATGGAAAGATCCATATTCATTGGGAGGATTGAAGAGCGACGTCTCATTTGACGCAATTAGGAAGCATGGTCTTCATCGAGCTTCCAACACCCTTACAGAAGTTCTCCCTTGATAGTTCAACTACAAAGTATCGTCTTCGTTAGCATGTGTTTGTTAGCATATTTTTTGAGCCTCGTCCTCATCGGCGTGATCCAAAACCTCATGCCGCATATCTTAGGCCACGACACCACGTTGCAGGTGTCTTTGTCACCATAGTTGTAGAGCCTCGACCCATCACTGGAACTGCAGAGCCTTATTTATATGGGTATGATTGCAGAACCTAGTCTCCAAAAGATAACTGCAGGCCTTCATCCTGCATAGTCTTGTTTACATAAACAAAATTACATAGCCTCCTTGTCTCTGCTAACATAATTGAATATTCTCGAATCTGCTAGCATAGTTGTAGAATCTCTTCTCTACTAGTATAATTGAAGAACCTTATCTCCTTCGGAAGAACTTCAAAGCCTCGTCTCTAGAAGCCAGATTACAGAGCCCCGTCTCTACCGACCTAACTACAGATGCTTATCTTTGTTGGAATTACTACAGAGCCTTGTCTTTGTTAGTATAATTACATAACCTCGTTCCATTGACATAGTTGTAAAACTTACTATTCGTTAACATGGTCAATGTTGGTGCACTTATAGATCTTCACTTCCTTCATAATAATAACATAGTCATAATTCCGACAATATGCCTACAAAGCCTCGCCTTTACAAGCATTATTACAAAATTTAGTCTCTATAGAATACCAAGATAAGGATATAATAACATTCATTTCTTAGTTTATAAGTTAACTATGGCTACTACATAGATACCCACTCGAACTATGAACTTGTTACATAATCTTTAGTAAATGATTTAGCTTTTTAAGTTACAACCTTTCTGTATTTTGGAAAAGACAACTAAGTGTAGGCAAAAAGCTTTCATATCATTAACATAATCCTTTCTATCTTGTTAATGATATACTTTTACCCAAATCTCTTGTTACCTTATATAAACAAAGATTTGTTCAACCAAGGAGTGCATAAGTTCAACAATGAAAGGATTAACATAAATCCAACTTAATTCACGTTAACTTCTCAAAGGTCTTTGCTCAAAACCTATTGGGTAAAATGGAGTGGGTTGCAACCCTCTGTTAGCAGGCGAAGGACTGCTTGTACATTTTTAGAGCAAAATTATTCACAATAAGACCACACTTGAGTCTTAGGTTGTAAAATAAGGTTGAAATTGGCCTAACATAAAGGAGAAACAAAATAAAGGTGAGGGGAACCACTACCCATATATGATGGTTGAACAAATATAAATTCGAAGTGCATGATATTGTCTTAAAAACCAAATAGGCCATAGCCTAGCAAAATGAAGTAAGTAAATTGTCAAAGGGCTACTACCTTACTTAATATATACAACCTTCGAAGTTTATATTACATAACCCATTCTCATATGTTGGCGCAAAATGAGGACTAAGACCTCGTTTGTATTTTAATGATGAAAAATATATATTAGGTGACACATAAAATCACTATCGAAAGTTGAAAAGATAGGAATGCGCCTTATATGTGCGTTAGAAGAGAATCAAGTGAAGAAACAAACCCAAAAAGAAAGAAATCAAGTTTATATGATGACCTTAGAGGATGCTTTAGTATTTTGGTCATAACTCCTTCATCCAGACTCCAATTTAGTTGATTCAAAAGGCCACGGAAAGGGAAAAAAATCTAAAACTTGAGAAAGGAATCAACAATAGCATCTAAACTCACTGGTGGTGCACTGAAGTGTGGTAGCGTTTCAGCCATGACATGGAAATGGTCAAATTCTTAAAATGTCGGCTTTCCTCTTACCCGACAAGAGTGGATCTATCATAAAAGGTATGTACATGATATTTGAGCTATTAGGTAAACATGCAACAAGTTTTGGACTTAGAGAAGCCAAAAACAAGTCCAACCATTTTTGATAAAAACGCCAACTCAATACTTTTACTAAAACGCCTCTAGCCAAGGCCATATCTCTTTTCTAAACCTAGGACATTCATACTTTCAACATACCATCAAACGAAAGTATTTATATGACCATAATCCTGATTTACGTCTTCTCTTATCACGTAATGGGTTTTACTCCCTTATTGGTCAAACGAAGTCAAAGATCACTTTGCGTAAATGCATCCTTTCCCTTCACGGAAAGTGATTTACTTAAGATGCAAAGCACATAGCTTGTTTGCATCAAGATGATTAGTGATCATGTTAATTTTTGGTTAATCATGTATTAAGTCATATTGAATAATTGATTTTGTGTTATTTGGAAGTTGGTTGTACTTTGCAATTTATCACTTCCCACACCTAAATGTTTTACAAACTCTCACATTTCCTACACACCACATTTACTCCAATTCCTACTAAGCATTCCTTAATCATTTGTTTTTTCACAACATTTCCTAACAAATTATATATCTCACTTTCCTAAATAATCCTACTTAATTCCTTTCACACATTCCATTCAACATTCCTCCAATCATATCTATGATTACCCCACATTCTCTTACACAAACACAATCACTTCCTACTAAACATTCCATTAATCTTTTGTTTATCTCCACTTTCCAAAAAAATGATTATTCACACTCTCCTACACAATCTCAGCATTCCTATAAACATTCTTCCCATTTCTAAAATACATTCCTTAATCATTATTTCCTAATTATTATCTTTCTTACAAGTAAATATGATTCACCCATATGATCAATCCTTTGATTATCTTCCTCTTCATCACCATCACGCAAACCTTTAACCTTAAGCCTTCACCACATAACCTTCCCAAGCTTAAAACCCACATACGACTACTCATATTCCCTTACACAATGTACTCTTTTGTAATTGTTGTCTCCCACATTCCAAACAAAGGCTCCTATATTTCATTCCACTTCATTCCCTCACCCAACTCACTCACTCACTCACACACTCTCATATTTGAATTTCAAATTACACAGACATACTCAAAGATTCTCCTATACACTTTCATCTTACACTTACTTGCACACTTACATTTGAAATTCATATAACATACGTATGCACACACACTCAACCTTACCACATACACTTTGCCAACTCACACCTAATCTTCTCCTATACACTTCTATGCTAACTAACCATTTCCTAACATTCAAATTTCAAAATATGAATTTTAAATATAGGCTCCTTTCTATCGCATCACTATTTCTTCACCATTACATGCATGCTTTCACCACAAAACTCATACTTTACTCTTACCCACCCCCCATATTACAATTTGAATTTGAAATTCAAAATTTCCCCCTCACAACATCCATATTTTCTCTCCAAGTTTGGCATATTCCTTTGTCATATGTGACGCGTATTAATTGTTAATATTACTTTTATAAGTTTTAAATTTATAAAACTCGTCTACCGATGTCTACACGCACTAACGGGCAGAGAACCCGGTCGTATGTAGTGCAGGACTTGGTAAATCTGAGGTCATCCTAAGAGCTAAGATTAACTATATTTAATTTGATTATGTCACATTTTGAAAGTGGTTTTGACTTGATTTGAAATATAACAGGAAAGTAAATTGCAAAAAGTAAATAGCTAGAAGTGATCAGGGAGAAAGGCGTGCTAACCTAGTTATTTCATTACTACTCTTATGATGTGTATTTCATGTGCAATGTCTAATAAGTGGTTCTAATATCAACAGACTCGAATTGGCATTTGAGGTCTGCCTTATACTTCCTGCGATCTCGAATACCCTGCAAGTTACAAAGGTAGGGCATCCAAGTTGTAGTGATTAAACCTCAACTATCCTAAAGACCTGTCTATAACCTAAATAGATTATAAACCCTCTCTGAAAGAGTTCCTGCTCTTTTTAAGTGTTTAATGTGATAGAGACGGTAACTTGGTTAATTCCTACACTAGGGATAGATGCCAACCTACCCTAGTACCCTGTTAACCCCATGTTGAACTAGTCCGCCAAATAACAGAACTAACAGGATCTAAACCACCCTCAACACTGCCAAAACTCAAGTATCAATGATAGACTAAAAGGATATCTAATAAAGCAATAATTAAATAGGAAACAATCAACATAACAATAGTAAATTCCTAACTAGACTAGCACTCGAAGTGCTTAGCTGCTCATGGTAACAACACAGCAAGAATAAATGAAAGGAATCATGGATTGAATCATCATTAGTCTTACAGTATACGTTTATGAATGATTAAATACAAAATTAAGTGTAGTGACTTCTCCCTTGGACTTCTAGTGGAATTCTTCGGATTAAGGAAGCTTGGTTCGCCCCTTGATATTGTGGTAGAAGAGTTGATGCTGAAAGTGCCGAATAAGGGCTCTATTTATAAGTATCAATTCTATTACGGCGTAACCATTATGTACGTGCTACACTGTAACCATTCTGACGAGGACTTCCATGCTTCACGCTTAAATTATGTTACGGCGTAACTCTAGCATTGATGTTATGTCGTATTAATGACTAGCATAAGTCATCCTTCCTTAATGATGTTGGTTACGGCGTAAGCTGATTCGTAGAATCCTAACACACGTAAAAATATAATATATAACACGATGGAAAATTACCAATTTACCCTTGAGGATAAAGGTAAAAAGGAAATTCTTCAAAATATATATAATATAATACGTATATTAACCGGTAAGTGATTACCGGGTCGTATCCCAAAGAAATGTGAATTGATACCCTCGATTTAGTTTGGACAATGTTATGAATGATTTTCAACTTTTTGATTGATTTTCTATGACTAAAAACAATTAAAACAATTAAATGCAAGTAAAATAACTAAACACGCGGACGAAAAACGGAAATGACAAAATAAACCCTAATTAGCACCTTAACCTAGAATTTGAATTAATAATCTAATTCTATGAGTAAAAATAAAGGGATTTGCAAAATTTGAAAACTTAACGATAAAATTTGAAAGAAATCACAAAAACGAATAACGGGAATCGAAAACCGAGCCCTAAAAGCTAAAATGCTCAAAAATAAACCTACGAGAGTCAAACTAATTTTCCTACGTTCTAAATGATAAAAGAAAATTTTCTAAAAAAGATTTATATTTTTTTGATTATTTTTCTATTTTTTATGATTTTTTAAAGTTTTTAATGAAAATAAATGTTTAAAAATACTAAATGAACTCTAAAAATTCTAGAAAAATGACAGAAAATAGCTTAGACTACTTAAAACCTAGGAAAAATAAGCCCGAGATTACAGCTTATTAAATAAGCCGTGAAATAAGCTTAACAGCTTATTAGGCTTATAAAGCTAAAATGACTATAAAGATTTAAATGTGCAAGGGTCTTATGAAAAAGACCCAAGGGCACAGCGGTAAGGAGTGTGTGTGTAGTGTTATAAAAGGTTGAGGTGTTGAGGTCGGGGGTTCGAGTCTTGCTCACCCCCGACTTCCACTTCCCTTTTTTTTGGTTTTTATAAAAAACTTAAAAAAGAAAAGTTGTAGATTGAGCTTTTTTAAGCAACTTTAACAAAGTCACTATAAGCTCAATCTCAAAAATAAGCTCACAAACAGCTTATGAAGAAGCTGTTTACAGAAAGTTAGATTTTGAGGGCTAAAAAACTAATTTTCATTCAAAAGCTTGCACACTACTCATTATAAGCTCAAATTTAAAAACAAAAGCTGTCCTAATTAGCTTATGATACCTAGAAGCTAAGACTAATAAGCTAACTTAACTAAAATTACTTAAGGCTATCTGAATTTGAAGATTAAAATGGCTAACTCAGAAATAAACTCTTAAAGCTCAAGAATAAGATAAGCTAAAATGCACATTAAGCTAAAACAGGAACTGAGCTTTTAACAACTTAACTACCTACTTATAAACTACAAGTTTCAACCATAAAACTAAATCCTATAAGCTAAAAATCAACTTTTAAAAGATAAGTTCTAGTTACTACTGTTTTTGGACTTTTTAAGGTTTTTTATGAACTTTAGAAGCTAATGTACCCTATTAAACAAGCTAGAAATTTAAAATTAAGACTTAATCTATCTTAACCTATATTTAATCTGATAAACTATAACTACATTATAAAATCTAAATCCATTAAAACAAGCTTAAATGATATAGAAAAAACCAGTATAACAGCAGTTACTACTGCTGTTGCAATGACCAATGGTAATCTAATAAATTGCAGGTGACCAAATTGGTCAAACCTGCAATGGATACTCCAATTGAGTATGTTTAAACACTTAACCAACAAAATCCAAGCTTAGACAAGCTTGGATCAAAAACTCTTAGTAGCTTTAAAGGTTCTAACTCCCCTGGTGTAGGAACAATCAAATGAGCTTAAACATTTTACTTTTTTAAAATTTAACTTAAGAAAACAACTAAACTATTCATTTTAAACTAAATCAAAACTAGATCAAAAGCTTTTATTAAATCCCTTTGACTATTTGAGGTCAAACTGTTCTAATCCAAACACCCCTTTAACATTTGATAGATTCATTTTAACAAGCTAATATGAAATTAAGTGATTAGATCTTATTAACCAGATAATGATTAACTCTTAATAATCTTAATAAGCAATCCTAAACAGACAATAGGCTAGAAACTATAAGCTAACACTAAACTACTTGTTTTTGAGCTTTTTAAGATATTTTAGACATAAAATGAAGAAATATAAGATCTATACTACTGAAGCTATATAATAAAATGAAACATAATTGGATAAAGCACACTTAAGCAGAATAATCACAATTAAGCTAATGAATAAGCAAATTAAGCAAATCTAGACTAGGAAATTAAAACAGTGAAGTTTAGAGAAGACTTACAGGGAGCTCTAGCTAAACAAAAGCTTAAATGCTCATAGAGCTGTCTACGTGATATGAACCTTGAAAAGTCCCATGGAAGCTCATCCTTTGCTACTTCCCATCCTTAAGCTCAAAATTCACAAATAGACCAAGGTATTAATCTGAATTTTAATGTTAAGTAGAATTAATGCCAAATATGACTCTATCAAAAGCTTATAGACTTGTGAGAGCTTTAATGAGCTTTTGTGAGCTTATGAGTAACAGTAGCAAACATTTGGGCTTATTGAGAGCTTATGAGTAAAAAGCAGCTTATAAAAAATAAAAGTTTGATTATATTAATAACTAATAGAGATAACAATACTTTGGTAAAGGAATTACAAAAGCTTTAATGAAAATTACATTTAAAGAAAAATTGCATAAGCTAAAAACTAAATTAAGCTAAATTTCTCAAAGCTAAAAACTATGTAAAAGAAAGATCATCCCGTATGTGTGAGGATGAAGGGCTATTTATAGCCATCTTCTGAAGCTTCTAGTCTCCTTTTCAGTTGGAAGCGCCTCTCATCATTGGCCCTTAGATTCCTTCAATCATTGAGTAATGATCTTAGACCGTTGGATCACATTATATCTCACACGGATTGCCAGCTTGGCAATCCGTGATTAAGACAGCTTGTGCTTCTTTTGAGAGTATAAATAGTGTAAAATCCCATCTCTCTTGTGCTTTCTCATCATCCAACGTGTCATTCTTTTCATGTGATTGGCCAATAGGGTGTGTTTGATGATGTATAACTCTGCCCATGTGTACTTGATCCCATGAATTGTCCTTTATATCCCTTAATTAGTAAAAGCCCTTTGTTTTTTACCCTGGGTAAACGAAGGAGATGGGTGAATAGTAAAACCACTTTTCTCGCTCATTTTAACTTATAAGGGGTGCATTTGATTTGTTGTTGACTCGGGGTTGACTTGGGTTTGGGCCGGGTTATAATGGATTTGGGCTTGGGATATGGGGTAACAGGTTTTGGATATGGGATTTTAACAATTGTTAACTTTTGTTTTATAAATGTTAACGGGTGTTAACATCTAGGGATTAGGGACCACTTTTGTAATTTTGGATTTAGTGAGGGACTGAATTGTAACTTTGGGATTTTGTCCTTTAGTGGCCTTGACTTTTGTTGATCAAGTTGACTGAAGCTTTGATCATAGCATTCTTCCGGCTCTTTGCGTGCTTTTCCGTTCTTGTGTTCGTGCTTGCCCGGTTTTAACCGTTTTCTTGTGGTTTTTGCTTTATGCGTACCTGCACATACAAAACACAAAAACAAGCATATCTTTGCCATTTTTATTATATTTTTGGTCTTTATTGGGTTTATTTTGATATAAGATGGATATGTGTTTTCACACATATCAAAATTCCCCAAACTAATCAATTGTGTGTCCTCACGCAATATTACATGCTTTATAACCAAATACCTCGAAACTTCCCCAAACTAAACCTTTGAAAAGTATCAAAGATTTTTGTGGAGAAAGTTATGAAATCACAAGTTATAAAACGCCCCTATTTCCCATTTTCTAAAACTTCTTTTACAATTTTTTTTTACTAATATAGTTGAGATAATTTTGACTTTTGTTATTTCCATAACTGTTAGGGATCATAGAACAAGATGCATTTCGAATCCGAGAATGCCCCAAAAAGGATAAATTCATCGTTCCCGACTTTTCACTTATCCAAACCAAGCTTAAAACAAAATCACAGCTAAATATCAGTAAGGATGCTAACACTACTCAAATTTGCAACTTGTGAACCTTTTACTCCCGACATTTATTATATCTTAAGTGAATGTGCTATCTTGAATTTCAACCATGGATCAACTTTTTGCAACATACTATGCTTTACGTTCCACCTTAGAATAATGAGTTTAAAGGCGAGATCATCCCATGTAACGACTTTCGTCTCGGCACATCCTAACCTTGCGGCTAAGTGACCAGGCTTTTGACACCCCACAGAGACTAGTATCGGGACTCACGGACCTTAGGTTTCAAAAACTCTCAGGTTTCCCTAATATTATAAGCTTATAAAATAGAATAGTCAAAGTGCAAAAGCATATTTGAATTTAACAAAAAGAAGTCAATTTATTAATTCACACTTAATTATTTAGATATTTATGCAACTATAACCCTCGACCTTTTAGAAGGCTGCAACATCGGTTGTGAGCCGGCAAGATGCAGCAAACTTTTATCAGTCTCGGATCTTTATTCTTATTATGGGCTTTCTTTGGAAGACTACCACATCGGTTGTGAGCCGACCTGAAGTTAGTAAACTTTAGTCAACCCACACTTTTATTATTTATATAATATTTTTTATCCATTTTTTTCCATTCATATATAGTATAATATATATATATATATATATAAATATTAATACGTTTTATTTTATTTTTTTAATATTTAAAAACTTCTTTTGCAAAATTCAAATATAAATTTGAAACTAAGACTAAACATTTTTGCTATTAGATTATAAAAATTGTTGATGTTAAGTTTAATCTCCAAAACAGCACGTAATTAATCGTGTAAGAAAGGCTTAGGGAGAAAAAAGGCAAACAATTATCATACATAAGCTCTAAGATTTCCAAATAATCTTTGTTTAGAATCCTACCTCATACTTAACTCTATCATTTTCATTCTTCGCAAATTAGCGAACGCTTAGCCTAAAAGTTAAGGAACAAGCTAGAGCTCAACACGCTCGATCGGGTCAAAATTTACTCTTATTCTTACCCAGCAAGAAAGTCAAAATTGTGACAAAAGCACGATATTATATTTTTTTAAATAATTTTCTTACACAGAAAACTCTAAGAAATTTAAAAAATTTGAAATTTTTTGCTTAATTTTTGGCGGAAACGGGTAACGTGAGAACAAAACAATAAGTAGGTAACATTAAATCGATAGATTCCCTCCCCAAACTAAAATGAAACATTGTCCTCAATGTTTAAGGCAGGGTCTCTACGTGAATCGATAAGATGAAAGGATATCGGATTTCCCAAAACTAATTACAAACAAAGGATAGGAAGCTCGAGTGGACTGGGACACAACACCGAACACGAGAGTCTTCAAAAAATTTGGGATCAATCCTGCAAACAATCACAAGCATAAATAACAAACACAAAGAACGGAAGAGTACAAGCCTCTTCACAACACATTAGAAACTAGAAAGAAAAATAGAAAAGGGATAAGCATGGGGTGCCTCCCACGAAGCGCTTTGTTTTTGGTAACCGAGTCACATAGCTTGACTCGATCCCTGAATTCATTTGTCCTTAGAGAGAGTGTGGAGATCCTGGACTTCCTTTGGTGGTAAGTCCCCTCCGAAGTAATGCTTCACACGATGACCAGTCACCTTAAAGTTTGGACCATCAGGTTGAGATAACTCAACAGTTCCGTATGGAAAAACTCTAGTGATGATGAAAGGTCCTGAACAACGATTTTAAGAAAAAAAGCTTTCTCTGAGATATCTTTAGACGAGATTAGAAGAGTAAAAACTTCGATCACCACAACATTGAAAATGCGGATTTTGATCTTTGATTCGTGAAGTTATCCTTGTCCTCTCCTTTATAAACAAAAGAATTCTCTTAAGCTTGATCACGAAGCTTCATTAAGTTCATTCAGCAGAAGCTTCACACGGTGATCACACCGCAGTTTAAGATCGAAGTTAGACAATGTTTCAAAGCCCAGTATGCTTTATGCTCTATCTCAATTGGTAAATGGCAAGACTTTCCATAAACAAGCTTGTAGGGCGTACAACCAATCGGTGTCTTAAAAGCAGTACGGAATGCCCACAAAGCTTCATCTAATTTGTCAGACATGAGGCAAAACGGTTTTTCTCCAACCGTCCCTTTCGAGAATACTTTTTAAACCTCAATTGGACACCATTCACATTACCGCTTGTATGCTTGTTTGGAGGGTAATAAGCCGGTACTAGACGATGTGTGGACCCCATACTTGGACATTACTTATAGCAAACGGATCATTAACAAAAATGGGTCCCAAACACGATCGCTTATTATGCTCTAGTGTCCAAAACGTAAACAGAATTTTAAAAAAACATCACTACAACCCTAGCATCATTTGTGGGGAGCGCCTTTGCTTCAAACCATTTTGAAAGATAATTAACGGCTACGAGGATGTATTTATTTCCTCTTGAAGACGGAAATGGTCCCATAAAATCGATACCCCATATATTAAAGATTTCACAAACTTGGATAGAGTTTTGAGGCATCTCATCTCGTTGTGAAATTTTGCCTTATCTTTGACACATATCATAAGATTTGATCATCGTATGGGCATCTCGATATATGGTAGGCCAAAAGAAACCGGCATCAAATACTTTTTGAGCGGTGATATTGGCACTATGATGGCCCCCGGTGGGTCCTTCATGGCAAGCTTTGAGGATCTCAAGAGCTTCTTTGCCCCATACACACACACCGTCAAAATGATTTTGATCCGCACGAATATGAAAAAGAAAGTTCATCCCAGAAATAATGTTTAAGCGTCCTTAAAAATACTTTCTCTTTGTTGAGTTGACATTCTTATAATAAAATTTCATGGCATGGTAGTTTTCATAGTCCGCAACCAAGGGGTACTTTTTACTAGAAATAACTCCAAAGTTACTTAAAGGAAAATTTTCATTTATGTCTTTGTTTTCTAACACATCCTTATGAGGATTCTCAAGTCTAGATAAATGTCCTTGCCGCAAGGTCTCACTTCCTTTTTTATCACGATGGTGATAATCAAATTCCTTGTAGGAAGAAGAACCCACCGGAGCAACCGTCACTCTTATCGTCTTGTTGTTTATAAGGTACTTTAAACAAAAAGCTGAGTGATCCGTATACACTAATGCTTTTTGGATAACAACTAGATATGGCCGAAACTTTCAAAAGCATACACAACGGCAAGCATTTCTTTTCCGTGTAGGTAATGAATTTGAGCTTCGTCTATAGTCTTGCTAAGCATAATGTATAGGCTGAAAATGCTTCATCTTCGTTGTCCTAGAACCGCACAATCGCGAAATCACTTGGCATCACACATGATTCGAATGTAAGTTTCCTAATACCGGAACAATACCAAGATTGAGCTTCAGTACGCTTCTTTTTTAAGATCTGAAAAGCATCAATACAATCTTGTAGAAAACACAAAACGGTGTTCCTTCTCAAAAGGTGACTCATTGTCTAGCAATCCTATAAAAGTCTTGGATAAATGGCGGTAAAAATCCCTGCATGACCTAAGAACTCCTAAACCTTTTAACTGTAGTCGGTGAGGGAGCTTAGTGATATCATCGACTTTAGCATCGAATCGGACCTCAATTCCTGCCGCTTTGAAATTTTATGCCCTAACATAATTCCTTCTTTACACATAAAGTGGTACTTCTCCCAATTAAGAACTAAATTTGTGTCTTCACACCGTTTTAGCATCTTCTCTAAATTGGAGAGGCATGAATCAAAACTATCCCCAAAAACCAAGAAATCATCCATAAACACTTCCATGGTCTTTTCGATCATATCATGGAATATGGCCATCATACACCGTTGAAAAGTACCGGGAGCATTACACAAGCCAAATGGCATGCGTCGGTACGCGAAAGTTCCATACGGGCATGTGAAAGTAGTTTTCAATCCTGTTCCTTGGGGATCTTTGGTATATGACATACCCTGAAAATCCATCTAGAAAACAATAAAATTCATTCCCAGCTAATCTTTCTATCATCTGATCCATAAACGGTAATGGAAAATGATCTTTTCGAGTCGCTTCATTTAATTTCCTATAGTCGATACAAACTCTCCATCCGGTAACTAAACGTGTCGAAATTAATTCATTCTCTTCATTAGCAACGACGGTTATTCCACCTTTCTTGGGAACACAATGCACTGGACTAACCCATGGGCTGTCAGAGATCGGGTAAATCATTCCGGCATCAAGAAGTTTTAGGACCTCTTTTTTGATTACCTCATGAATTTTTGGTTAACCGTCTTTGACTTTGAACCGTGGGTTTGTAATCATCCTCCATCAAGATTTTGTGTGTACAAAAACTAGGGTCGATACCCTTGATGTCGGTGATTTCCAAGCAATTGGCCCCTTTGTGAATTTGAGCACCTTTAAAAAGCAAATCTTTTCATCATTTTTTTAAACCGTTTGCAATAATTACAGTTAACTTGTCATTTTCTTCCAAGAAAGCATATTCTAAGTGATACGCAAATCTTTTAATTCTAATTCCGGAGGCTCTTCAATTGAAAGATTTGCCCTCGGACACTACACTGAAAACTTGGTTAAGGTCAACACAGAGGAATTGAACGGTTTATTTATTTACCAAATTTTCAATCAAACAAATATCTTTCCTCCGATTGCAATCGGCATGATCAATTTCCGGTGAAATCGAATCATCCTTAAGATAAGCTTCAATTTCTTCCTAATGATTTCAAGTAAAACGTCGCAGAAGTCGGGGTGGGATTGCCACCCGAAGAATTAGGAAATCCTAGCAATCCTCACAAACTCCATCAATGATGTCAATTCGGTTTACCGACTTGTCATTTGTAAAGGAGTATCTCGTGGTTTGATCTAGATTAAAAGTAACGGCTTCGTTATCAACCCGAAGGGTTATTTCTTCTCCATAAACATCTATTAAAGCACGACCGGTCCTTAAAAAAGATCTCCCAAGTATAAGAGGTACTCGAGGATCAGCTTCGAAATCGACAACAACAAAATCGGTAGGAAAATGAAATTTCCCAACTTTGACAAAAACGTCTTCGGCGAGTCCTTTAGGATAAGTAATTGATCGGTCCGCTAACTCTAAAGTCATCCTAGTTGGTGTAAGTTTTTCAGCAGAGAAGCTTTCCAATAGAAAGAGGTCATAAGATTTATGCTCGCACCAGATCGGCCAAGCGTGGCATACATCTATTCTCGGGAAATTACATGGAATAAGAAACTTTCCGGGATCTCCAAGCTTTTCAAGAAGCTTTTTGAGAAGCATCGCCGAGCAATTCTCGTTCAATGGTATCTTAGCTAACTCAAGCAACTTTTCCTTATTCATGAGCAAACTCTTAATCGTAGGAGTAAATCTTGGCATCAAAAGTAAAGCATCAGCGAAACTAATGTCGAAGCGCAAATCTTGAAAGATTTAGAAGATCTTCTCCATTTGATTCGAAGCTTTGTCACGGGACTTTTGATCATCACGTCGTGAAGGATATGGAATATTTGGCTTAGGTAAACTCTTCGGAATATCAGATTCCGGAATGGGAGTGGTTTTAGGTAAAGTTGTGAGAACATCGGGTTCCGGAACAAAAATGGGAATAACCGGAGGTGGGATTTGAGCGGTACTTCCTTGGAAATTTGTTTGCTCTTTATCCGTTATTTCCTCGGTTTCTCGTTCCGCTACCTTTTTAGGAGAAGGATTAATAGGAATCGAGGGTCCCTCATAAGCAACACCACTTCAAGTTGTGATTGCTTTCATCTCACCCTTCGGGTTTGGAATGGTGTTACTCGGAAGAGTACCCGAAGTTGAGGCTTGGTTTTGAAACAATCCACAAATCATGTTTTGCAAATTATTTTGAAAAGTGGTTTGTTGATTCATCATGACGGCTTGTTGATATTTTATCGTGTTTTGAATTTCATTCTTAAGGTCTCCTTTTAACGAGTTGATTTGACTTTACATGTTCCTTAACATCTGATCATTATTCCTCTTGTAACTTGAAAAATCATTTAAAATCTCTTGTTGAACATGATTATTAGGCACTTGAAGAGGTTGGTTTTGAAATCCTTGGTTTTTTGAAAGATTCAGAGCATGAATATTTTGCATTTGAAAACCTTGATTTCCATGAAAAATTATTCCCCCGATAAAAATTATTCCCTTTGAACATGATCTGATTAAACCAACCTTTTGACCATTGTTTTGCACCCGAGCAAACCATGGGGTGCCATATGATCACTAACACGTTTTGAGGGTTAACTTGATGTAAAGTACCCGTAGTCGCAAACAAACACACCTATTGTTTGCGGTAGCCGACAATTATAACCAAGGAATGAGCACCACACAATAACACAAGATTCCTCAACCGCTTTAACCGGAGCGGGAGTGACAACTTTTTTAGAAACAATCTCGTCTAAGTCGAAAGTATGATCCACAAGCTATCAATTCTCTCATCCTTTTAACTAGAAGTAGCCTTCATCCTAAAGCATTGTTTATTCGTGAATAACGTACTTTTGATTGTTTCTCTCAATTATGGTTAAAAGCCCTCTCTAGCTCGTCGTTTAACTAAAAGATTCCACCCGCAAGCGTTCACACCGCCCCCCCCCCCCCCCATTTAAGGATCCTTTTCATTTGTCTTTTAATAGACCATTGGTAAAAGGTATCAACTTGTAGTTAACTCCGTAAATCCTGATGGTGCATGCTCTAAAGCAACTCCATAAATCGTATCCCAAGCTTCAACTAAAAGTTCCCAATCGAATTTGTGTAAAAACGAGAAATTTCAATTCTTAAGTGAGTGGTTTTTTTTTTCGAAGGAGGGAAAAATTGGTTTAACGAACTTGGTTATGAGATCCTCCAAGTCAAATTGAATTTGTGGTTCTTTCTCGATAACAAGTTTTAGCGGCTCCCATCGGAGCGAATATGGAAACATCATAGCTTAATCACAATCGTTTAGGACACATTCCTATAATCGTAAAGTCGAGGTAAATCCTTTTGAAACTATTAATATGAGCATGATGATTATCGTTTTCACCACGACCTAAGACGGGTTAGCTTTGAAACCAACTGAAGCAAATTTGTTTAATCCTCAAATGATCGGCATTGATTTCTGGTAAAACAATAGCTTCTCCGTACCCTTCCGTGGGGCACGTGAGCAGCTCTCCATGTGACGTTCCAGCCATCGGTGCAATAATATTTCGATATCTCGGGTTCGACTATGTTAGAAAACCTTGTCTCCCTCTGACGCTTGAATTGTGACGTTGAATTAATTAGAATAATCAACGTCTAGTGCGCAACCCTATTGAAAAGAAAAATATAAAAATATAAGAAAAATATTTTTGGTTTTTCAAAAGTTTATTCACAATCTAATTTTAAAAACGTACAACAGAGAAAAGAAAACTTTGAACCAAATAATCAAACTTACTTCACTTAGCTCATAAAATTTTACTTTTTAAGGTGGCCGTAATCTCGTAAGTGGACAAAAGGTAATTTTTTAAATCTTAAATTCGGTTGGGACTATTATGGATGAATACCAATCAATTGAAGGTATTATTTGTTGGTGTTCTTTTACCAACTTTGTTTATTATTTTAATTGAAAGAGAAAATATTTTTGTATTTTTGTGTTTAATCTTCTATTTATACTAAAAAGAAAAGAAAATTATTTTATACTTTTTAATTTTTTTATATTTTTTTTTATATTTTTTTTATATTTTTTTTTATATTTTTGATTTTCTTAAAAACGTAACTTTCGAAAACGAAAAGTTCTCCAAAACACGATCAACAAACTTCAAACAAGAGAATCTTAACACACTTCCCCGGCAGCGGCGCCAAAAATTTGATTCGTAGAATCCTAACACACGTAAAATATAATATATAATACGTCGGAAAATTACCAATTTACCCTTGAAGACAAAGGTAAAAAGGAAATTCTTCAAAATATATATAATATAATACGTATATTAACCGGTAAGTGATTACCGGGTCGTATCCCAAAGAAATGTAAATTGATACCCTCGATTTAGTTTGGACAATGTTATGAATGATTTTCAACTTTTTGATTGATTTTCTATGACTAAAAACAATTAAAACAATTAAATGCAAGTAAAATAACTAAACATGCGGACGAAAAACGGAAATAACAAAATTAACCCTAATCAACACCTTAACCTAGAATTTGAACTAATAATCTAATTCTATGAGTAAAAATAAAGGGATTTGCAAAATTTAAAAACTTAACGATAAATTTTGAAAGAAATCACAAAAACGAATAACGGGAATCGAAAACCAAGCCCTAAAAGTTAAAATGCTCAAAAATAAACCAACGAGAGTCAAACTAATTTTCCTACATTCTAAATGATCAAAGAAAATTTTAAAAAAAAGATTTTTATTTTTTTTATTATTTTTCTATTTTTTATGATTTTTTAAAGTTTTTAATGAAAATAAATGTTTAAAAATACTAAAGGAACTCTAAAAATTCTAGAAAAATGACAGAAAATAGCTTAGACTACTTAAAACCTAGGAAAAATAAGCCCGAGATTACAGCTAATTAAATAAGCCGCGAAATAAGCTTAACAGCTTATTTAGCTTATAAGGGAAAAACAAGTATAAAGATTTAATAGTGTGAGAGTCTAACGGAAAAGACCTAAGGGCACAGCGGTAGAGAGTGTGGTGTGTGTGTGTTATAAAGGGTTGAGGTGTTGAGGTCGGGGGTTCAAGTCTTGCTCACCCCCGACTTCCACTTCCCTTTTTATTGGTTTTTATAAAAAACTTAAAAAAGAAAAGTTGTAGATTGAGCTTTTTTAAGCAACTTTAACAAAGTCACTATAAGCTCAATCTTAAAAATAAGCTCACAAACAGCTTATGAAGAAGCTGTTTACAGAAAGTTAGATTTTGAGGGCTAAAAACTAATTTTCATTCAAAAGCTTGCACACTACTCATTATAAGCTCAAATTTAAAAACAAAAGCTGTCCTAATTAGCTTATGATACCTAGAAGCTAAGACTAATAAGCTAACTTAACTAAAATTACTTAAGGCTATCTGAATTTGAAGATTAAAATGGCTAACTCAGAAATAAACTCTTAAAGCTCAAAAATAAGATAAGCTAAAATGCACATTAAGCTAAAACAGGAACTGAGCTTTTAACAACTTAACTACCTACTTATAAACTACAAGTTTCAACCATAAAACTAAATCCTATAAGCTAAAAATCAACTTTTAAAAGCTAAGTTCTAGTTACTACTGTTTTTGGAATTTTTAAGGTTTTTTATGAACTTTAGAAGCTAATGTACCCTATTAAACAAGCTAGAAATTTAAAATTAAGACTTAATCTATCTTAACCTATATCTAATCTATAAACTTACTAAATTTTAAAATCTAAATCCTATTAAAACTAGCTTAAATGATATTGAAAGAGACAGCAGTAGTAACAGCAGTTACTACTGCTGATGCAATTGACCAAATGGTGAAACCAATATTGCAGGTGACCAAATTGGTCAAACCTGCAATGGATACTCCAATTGAGTATGTTTAAACACTTAACCAACAAAATCCAAGCTTAGACAAGCTTGGATCAAAAACTCTTAGTAGCTTTAAAGGTTCTAACTCCCCTGGTGCAGGAACAATCAAATGAGCTTAAACTTTTTACTTTTTTAAAATCTAACTTAAGAAAACAACTAAACTATTCATTTTAAACTAAATCAAAACTAGATCAAAAGCTTTTATTAAATCCCTTTGACTATTTGAGGTCAAACTGTTCTAATCCAAACACCCCTTTAACATTTGATAGATTCATTTTAACAAGCTAATATGAAATTAAGTGATTAGATCTTATTAACCAGATAATGATTAACTCTTAATAATCTTAATAAGCAATCCTAAACAGACAATAGGCTAGAAACTATAAGCTAACACTAAACTACTTGTTTTTGAGCTTTTTGAGATATTTTAGACATAAAATGAAGAAATATAAGATCTATACTACTGAAGCTATAAAATGATAATGAAACATATTTGATAAGCACACTTAAGCAGAATTAATCACAATTAAGCTAATGAATAAGCAAATTAAGCAAATCTAGACTAGGAAATTAAAACAGTGAAGTTTAGAGAAGACTTACAGGGAGCTCTAGCTAAACAAAAGCTTAAATGCTCATAGAGCTTGTCTACTAGCTCTGGCTTATCAATGATAAGCCAGTAAAAGTCCATGGAAGCTCATCCTTTGCTAGCTTCCCTTCCATAAGCTCAAAATTCAAATAGACAAGGTATTAATCTGATTTTAAATGTTTAAGTAGAATTAATGCCTAATTGAGCTCTATCACAAGCTTATAGACTTGTGAGAGCTATAATGAGCTTGTGTGAGCTTATGAGTAACAGTAGCAAACATTTGGGCTTATTGAGAGCTTATGAGTAAAAAGCAGCTTATAAAAAATAAAAGTTTGATTATATTAATAACTAATAGAGATTACAATACTTTGGTAAAGGAATTACAAAAGCTTTAATGAAAATTACATTTAAAGAAAAATTGCATAAGCTAAAAACTAAATTAAGCTAAATTTCTCAAAGCTAAAAACTATGTAAAAGAAAGATCATCCTGTGTGTGTGAGGATGAAGGGCTACTTATAGCCATCTTCTGAAGCTTCTAGTCTCCTTTTCAGTTGGAAGCGCCTCTCATCATTGGCCCTTAGATTCCTTCAATCATTGAGTAATGATCTTAGACCGTTGGATCACATTATATCTCACACGGATTGCCAGCTTGGCAATCCGTGATTGAGACAGCTTGTGCTTCTTTTGAGAGTGTAAATAGTGTAAAATCCCATCTCTCTTGTGCTTTCTCATCATCCAACGTGTCATTCTTCTCATGGGATTGGCCAATAGGGTGTGTTTGATGATGTATAACTCTGCCCATGTGTACTTGATCCCATGAATTGTCCTTTATATCCCTTAATTGGTAAAAGCCCTTTGTTTTTGACCCTGGGTAATTGGGGAAGATGGTCTACAGTAACAACCAATTTTCCCGCTTATTTTTACTTATAAGGGTTGGGGATTTGACTTTGTTGACCCGGGATTTATACTTGACTTCGGGCTTGGGCCGGGTTATATAAGGGAAATGGGCCCGGGCTTGGTTTTGGATTTTTGTTATCAAGGAATAACGAGTGTTAACTTTTATAAATAAAAGTT
>BQNB010007050.1:70551-95008 GCA_026074375.1 Tanacetum coccineum
CCCCCCCCCCTCCTACCTGCTGTCAAAATCCCAAACGCACACGCATCCCTTGGCTGCCAACCCGCAACCAAACAACCCCTTTTGGTGGTGGTGGCGTAATGTAGATGGAGGTGGTGTTGCACGGCGGCTGCCATGGGGAGGCAGCGGCTGCTGTGGCAGTGATGGCGTGGGGGTGGTGATGATGAGGTGAAGGTGATGAGGGTGGTGTATGGTGGCGAGTGGGTGGTGGTGACGGTGAGATGATGATAGTGGCGGTGAGAGGGTGGTGGTGGTTTTTGGCGCGTGAAGGAGAGTGACCTAGCGGGTCGGATAGATCGGTTAACGAGGATCGTTTTTGGAGCTCACCGGAAAAACTCCGCCGGAAAAGTTTTCCGGCAGCGGCGCGGCAGTGGTGGCCGGAGAAGTCGCCGGAGATGGAGGAGGCTGGCCGGCGGTGGGGCGGCCGGACATGGGAGGAGGGAGAGAGAGATTTAAGGAGTGTGTGTATAATAAGATGGAATGAAATGAAAGAAATATAAACTTTTATATATATATTAAAACTTTTAAAAATAAGTGACAAGTTTTAATAGTGTAGGGTTTATTTTGTAACTTTTTAGTATAGTTTTTATAACTATCGGTTCGGGACTCGTTTGAAAGACTTAACGGACGATTCAACTCTCGAAACTTGCGCCATTGTTTTCTAAATCATTTTTCTGATAAAAATGAGTATTCACTTGATAATATTTCATAAATATTTTATAACATTTAAATAAATATTTGTTATTTATTTTGTGAACCGGTTACGCATTGTCTGAAGTAAAAATGGGTTTTAACTCGAATATTCGCGTCTCCAATAAACATCATTGAATAAAATGTTAAATAATTTATTAAATATTCTCATTTAATAAAACGTGATAATTAAATGTGATTTAATTATTTTTGTGTCTCTAAAATCTTGCGAGGGCATTTCAGTCACCTTCTGACTGTTTCCGGGTCTCGGTCAAAACTAAAAAGTTGTCAGGAATGTCGTTTTACATCAAATTGCTTTAGAGTCCGAGTTGTGAATACGTGCTTTAGATGCTCGTTCTTATAAGTCAAGCCAGACCCTAAAAGTCAACGATTGAAATCGTCGTTCAAAAATTCGAAAATTCTCGGATGTTACAGTACCTACCCCTTAAAGAAATCTCGTCCCGAGATTAAATCTGTGTTATCCGCTTAGTGTGACTAGGAACAAGACTTAAGATTTACTAAGCCATTTGAACATGACGCTGATAACTTTATTCAGCAATATCTAATGTTTCGACATTTCTTAATATCCATAAATTTCGGCTAGGTTGACCAGGATATCCAATCCATTAGAATAGGTATCTTAGGGAAACATCGTTTCAAGGTTTATAATTGGTATAAACGCTTTATGAAGAAAGCCTCTTAATAGTGAACACATCAAAGGAGAAAGTGTAGTCGCGTGGTTATGTCTATATAAAGTCATAAATGTCTTAAGGCAGAGTCTCGTTTCTGCTATCTGTAATGTTCGATGATTAATAAATTACTTGGCAGTACTAAATAGTATCATGACTTAAATTGGTGTACTATTGGTCTGCAATGAATAATTCAACTGAATGCTATATCGACATAGGCTTATCTTGTTCAAGGTAGGTTTCATCACCTAGTTGATAAAGTTTGTACAATCTGGGACCACTCCAGGACCCAACAACAGCAACCATAACGACGATAACTATAACAAACGGTGATGGGATGCAGAGAATGAGGACATTTCGAGAAACAATATTCCCAGAATAAAGTTTAACAATTGGGAGGAGCTCGCGTAAGAGCTTATGCGATAGACGGCGGATTATGGTACTCAGTCGTTAGTTCGATGAATCAGCTCCATTAGCTCAAGTGTGTAACAAGTCTGTTAGTTCCACGAACAGTTCATGATTGCGAGGATTGGCAACGGCAAGAGTAATAACTCAAGAATGAGATAAGGTAGTTCCAAGTGAGGCCTTAAGATTCTGTCGAGTGGTAGAACACGATTGTGTTTCTAGACCCTTTTCAACAGATTCTGGCGATTTTCGAATTTAGATCAGACTCGTGTCCATATCGGAATACCATTAACCCACTCATTTAAATAATTCATTATTTCATAAAGAAGCGTCCTAAGTTATGTAAATAATCAATGATAAACTTATGGTTCGGATGATTTATAATTAATTTATATTAACTGAAAGCGTCCCAATCCCTTTCAAAATAAGACATAATTATAAATCATCCAACTTAATAATTCCCGATGCAATACGCGTACCCACATAACTGTCAAGATAAGATGACATGACGATGCATGTGCTTTAATGAGTATGGGACGAGTGTTCCAAACTCGTCTTTGGAAGCTGGGAGTAAAACTGCCAGGCGAGATCAACATAGAGTTCAAGATAGTAAATGAAGTACCTTTTTAAGTAAACCAGGTAAAAGTCTCGATGAACCAGTCAACATAGCAATTATCATATAAATCCTCCTATTACAAGTCCCGCCTATACAAGATTTGTAATACTTAGATTTATGCATAATCCCATGTAAACAGAGTTATGACGGTCTCCGTGTAATACATATAGTATAAAGCTATGAAGAAAAATAATATCCTTAGAGACCCTTGTTTAACTCACAATATCTGAGAACGAAGTGAGACCATTGCGCAACTCACAACGTCCAAGAAGCAAGATGAGACCATTGTATAACTCACAATGTCTAGGAAGCAAGATGAGTCCATTGTATAACTCACAATGTCTGACGAGTAGAATGAGACCATTGTATAACTCACAATGTCTGACGAGTAGAAGGATACCATTGGTATAACACAACAATGTACTGACGAGTAGAATGAGACATTGTATAACTCACCATGTAAGACGATTAAGAATTGAGACCCATGTAATAACTCACATATATATTATAATTTCAATTTTTGACGAGTATAATGATACCAAGTCTAACTCACAATGTCTTAAAAATATTCAGGTTATTTATATAATAATACTATATAAACCATAACGTACGGATATACGCAAAAGGAATGCAAGCATATATAATATATATTATATATATGTATGCCACGTAAGCACTTAATGCAGCACGTAACGTAAGCACATAAGCAAGTAGCGTGTATGCACTTTTGAACAGTTGATTTATGGCAATGTTGTGAAAACGACTATAGTCTAGTGTAAAATATGCAACCTATTTCTCTATAGGCCAGTGCTCGATACCAAACGTCACACCCCCAAAATATGTCACGTAGGCGGAATACCACTGGGGTGCTACTTCATAATACACAGCGACGAGATACAAGAGAACGACCCTCTAAGTGTCGTTTGAAAAAGTAATCTCGTTGCATTTAATCAAAATCTGAATTGGATATAACAAATGTCCCAAAATTGCATCACAATGAAAAGCTTGAATGTACTAGACTCCAATGACACTTCAAAAATCCGAGCATCATAATTATACCTGAGAAAAACATCTTAAAAGGGGCAACAATAAAGTTGGGAGTCATATGTTTCTGCAAATACAGAACGTTATTTTCCAATAAAGTATCGCCCACTGTCACATTACAGTAGTCATATAAAAACGATTTAGTGACTAATGTCTCCCTACAGTATCATAAAATAATTGTATGACCATTTAAATCCTTAAATGTCCTTCCAAAATGTACGTATGATTTTTAGAAATCAAACTTAGCTGTAAAATATGCAAAGACCATTATCTATTCCCCAAATAGTCCCAAAATGTTACGTGTCAAAGTGGATCAACAAAAATCCAAAATATGTATTGCCACTTATTCAAGTGTGTATAAAACCATTGATAACCATTACTCTACGTTCATGAACTGTGACAGTAGACTAGTAGTATGCTACTTTATACAAGGCATAGTAAGAAGTGACCCAGCTTAGTGTTCCCATCCAATGAACACCGGGCGCTTAAAAAAAGAATATGTTCCCCCGTTACCGGAGAGCCCATCCAAGGACACCCGGGCAATTAATACAAGAATATGTTTCCCCCGTTACCGTGTCCCCTCCAAACACCCGGGCATAATAATGTATTATTTAATTGTTGGCCCCGCATGCTCCAATTTCATTCGTAATCCTGCATGGTATAAACGTACTTCCCGTGATATGCTAGACACCCCAAAAAACTAAAAAAAGAATAAATATAAGAAACAAAAAGAAAAATAAAAAAAAAAAAAAAAGAAACAAAAAAAAGAAAAAAAAAAAAAAATAAAAAAAAAAAATAAAAAAAAAAAAGAAAAAAAAAAAAAAAAAAAGAAAAAAAAAAATAAAAAAAAAAAAAAAAAAAAAAAAAAAAAAAAAAAAAAAAAATAAAAAAAAAAAAACAAAAAAAAAAAAAAATAAAAAAAAAAAAAAATAAAAAAAAAAAAAAAAAAAAATAAAAAAAAAAAAAAAAAATAGAAAAAAAAAAAAAAAAAAAAAAAAAAAAAAAAAAAAAAAAAAACAAATAAAAAAAAAGAAAAAGAAAAAAAAAAATATAAATAATAAAAAAAAAATAAAAAAAAAAAAAAAAAAAAAAAAAAAAAAAAATAAAAAAATAAAATAAATCAAAAAAAAAAAAAAAAAAAAAAAAAAAAAAAAAAATAAAAATAAAAAAAAAAAAAAAAAAAAAAAAAAAAAGAAAAAATTTATTAGTCCAATCCAAATAGATCTACTTATAAATTCCGCGCTCGACCCTCCAAGTCGTTACAGTTCATGCAACCTAAGCTAATCCCAAATCATAAAAGTATAGAATCGTTTACGTTCAAAAAGTACAACCCAGTATTGTATCTCCCCTCGCGAGATATATAAATGAGTATTAAAACCATAACAGGGAATCAACCATGTAAATGCGTTATATTTGTAAACATGTATTCAGAACGTAGTTGAAATGAGCACGTAACGAGTTTAAATCAATCACGTAATTGAATTGTAACAACATGTTCTCACCCCAAAATATATGTAAAACATGTAAACGTGGGGCCTATGAACTCACCTTTATGTTTGAAGAACGATTGATTAGTAGGCACTAATTCATCATTGATGAAGAAAGAATGATTGATCAGATAGGCAATCTAATATGCACAATACGAACGTGAAGACCGAACCAGCCTGACCGTGAAGATGCAGCTTATTCTAACGGCTTAAGTCCCCACCTAGCCTATTGAAAATGCATTTTTGGTTTCCCGATGAATGGTTACATCAAACGCCATACCGTTATAAAGATTTTAGATTTAACGTTGTAATGGTTTGGTGGTTGGTTAAATAAATAAATTAAAATATACCCCCAAAGTGTGTAATATATATTCTATATATATTACATATGAAAAATTAAACCATTGTATAACTCGTACCGAGACGAAGAATTATACTAATCAAAACAGACAGACTAAGGTTAATGTGAACTGTGAATACTTGTAGTAATATATAAAAAGTGAGAGTAAATAATTCAACCCATTATTCGACAACTCATTTAATCATTAAAAAGTCAATGTAGACCACACTCTTTAAGTTATAAATTAAACACACAACGTTGTAAAAAACTTTTTTACAATAGATAAGGTGTTACTTCTAGCTGAAAATTATAAACTATAAAATAAAACTTTTATAAACTTATATTTCCGTTTTCCTCGACGAATCGCGTCTAAAATAATCGTCTCATTGTAAAAGTATAGTTTTTGTTCGATGGTCAGATTATCGTATAATACAGATTAATGTATCTTTAAAATATAATCTTGGTCCCCTTTATCGGTTTTTCTAAAATACTAGCAGTTTTAGTAAAACATTACTAATTGTAGAAATCTAAATAAATTTCGCCATGACCTTCCCGTTTGTAAAAACGATCTCAAGTCGAACAACTTTGTTGCAAATCCACTTTCCCAATTCAGTAAAATAAAAACTCCTAGTAAGTATGCAAGTAAATTTTATTGGTACCGGTATATTATTTTCATATTATAAATCCGTTACGCGTCTAATATAATATATCCGAAAATAATGAATGATTCACGTTTATTTAACCAATTAACCACCGGTCCGATTTTAATATTTATATCAAATCTTGGTATATTTTTACAGTTTACGGTTAATATATCCCAAACGAACCCTGATTGATCCCCTTTGGTTTTTGATACCTTGACTAAACCAAACACACCCGTTTGGCAATTCTGCCAAACCAAACACACCCGTTGGCTGTCCAACAGCCAAACACCCCCTTACGTTTTCCATTTCAGCCAAACGCACCCTTTTCAGCTATCTGCTAACCCACACGCATCCTAATTTGTATTTCGGTCAACCAAACACCCCCCTATGGCTAAGTATAACAAACAAACGTACCCTTGTTGGTATTTTAACAAACCAAATGCACCATTGGTGCTGGACAACCAAAACAAACGCACGCTCGACGCTTCTTTTTAAATCCAACGCACCCTATGCCTATTTTAACTACAACCAAACGCCCTTGGCTGTTAAACCCTAACCCAAGCACCCCATGGCTGTTCGCAGCCATCCTAAACGCCCCTTTCGTGAATAACCCGAACAAACACACCCTAGTCTGTTATGAACCCAACGGACCCGAATCTGGTGCTCATCTTCGAAACCAAACGCACCCGGCTGTGAACCACAACAACCCGACACGAACACCCCCCCTCCCCTCGGCTGTCCAACCCAACCAAACGCGCCCTAGTGGTGGCAGCCAAACCAACCCCGACGACTAAACAACCCGACACACCCTTTTTCGGGTCTACCCGAACCCACAAACCCGGCTGTCCCACAGCCTATCCCGACCTAAACGCACCCTCGTCGGGTGTTATAAACCCACAACCAACGCACCCTTGCTGCTGTGAACCCACAACCCGACGCACCCTTGTGGTTTATACCACCAACTCGACGCACCCTTGTTGGCTGCGAAACCCAAACCAACGCACCCTAATCGCACCGAACAAACAAGCAACCCTTTTGTCATCAATAACCCGAAACAAACACGCCCTCCGCGGCTGTTTAAATAAACCACCCGCACCAAGGGGTGGCGGCTGTGGTGGTGTTATTACAACAGAAACAAACGCACCCTATACCGGCTGAAAACCACCCAACCAAACGTACCTCTGCTGTGACAATCAAACGCACCCGTTGTTGGTGGTTATAAAACCACGCGCACCCTTGGGAGGTGGCGACTGTCGTGGTGGTTTCGGTGGAGGTGGGGGCGGGGTGACGGGGTGATGATGATGATGATAAGATGATGATGGTGGTGTTATGGTGTGCGGCTGTGGTGGGGTGGAGTGGTGGTGGTGCGGCGCGTGGAGGAGAGTGAAATAGTGGGTTGGATAGATCGGCTTACGAGAAGCATTTTTGGAGTTCACCGGAAAACTCCGCCGGAAAAGTTTGCCGGCGGCGGCGCGGCGGTGGTGGCCGGAAAAGTCGCCGGAGATGGTGGTGGGGCGGTGGCCGGACATGGGAGAAGGGAGAGAGAGCTTTAAGGGAGTGTGTGTATATATGAGAGATGAAATGAGAAAATTTTATATAACTTTTTATTTATATTAAAACTTTAAATCCCAAGTGACAAGTGTTAGATACTTGAGGGACCAAATGTGTAACTTTTTCATATACTTTTTGATAGAAGCGGTTCGGGACTAATTTGAGCGACTTAACGGACGATTCAAATCTCGAAACTTGCGCCATTGTTTTCCGAATTATTTTTCTGATAAAAATGAGTATTTACTTGATAATGTTTCATAAATATTTTATAACATTTAATAAAATATCTGTTATTCATTTTGTGAACCGGTTTCGTCTTGTCCGAAATAAAAATTGGATTTCAACTCGAGTATTCGCGTTATCCGCAACGCTTTTAATTAAAATGATGACTAATTTATTTAATATTTTTATTAAATAAATACTGATAATTAAAAACAAATTTAATTGTTTTTGTGTGTCCGCGTCGTATATTGTTCCGAAATAATGTTTTTTTGCGTGCTGTTTTAGCCCTTTTCGCTCGTTTCCAGGTCCCCTCGGGCATAACTGAACAAAGTTGTCAGAATGTCGTTTCAATCAAAATTGCTTTAGAGTCCGAGTCGTGAAAACGTGATTTAGATGATCGTTCTTATAAGTCAAGCCAGATCCTAAAAGTCAAATATTGAAATCGTCATTCAAAATTTCGAAAATTCTCGGATGTTACAGTACCTACCCCTTAAAGAAATCTCGTCCCGAGATTAAATTTGTGTTATCCGCTTAGTGTGTCTAAGAAAAGACTTAAGATTTACTAAACCAGTTGAACATGACGCTGATAACTTTATTCAGCAATATCTGGTGTTTCGACACCTCTTAATATACATAAATTTCGGCTAGGTTGACCAGGATATCCAATCCATTAGATAGTACGTTAAGGAAACATCGTTTCAAGGTTTATAATTGGTATAAACGCTTTATGAAGAAAGCCTCTTAATAGTGAACACGTCAATGGAGAAAGTGTAGTCGCATGGGTATGTTTGTAAAAGTTTCTAAATGTCCGAGGACGAAGTCTCGTTTGTACTATCTGTAAGGTTCGATAGATTCACTATAACTGGCTTAATGAATGTAAGTTCCCAACTTACTTGGCAGTACTAATTAGTATCATGACTTAAATTGGTGTATTGTTTGTCTGCAATGAGTAATTCAACTAAATACTATATCGACATATGCTTATCTTGTTTAGGTCTCATCACTTAGTTGATAAAGTTTGCACAATCTGGGACCAAACCCAGGACCCAAACAACAAGCAACTATAACGTCGAATACTATAACACATAGTGATGGGGATTCAGAGGGTGAGGACCCTACCCGAGAAACAAATCCCCTGAATAAAGTTCAATAAATGAGAAGGAGCTCGCGAGAGAGCCTTATCGCGATATCGGCGGATTATGGTACTCAGTCGTTAGTTTCATGAATCAGCTCCATTAGCTCAAGTGTGTAAAACACAATCTGTTAGTTTCCACGAACAGTTCATGATTGCGAGGATTTGCAATGGCAAAAGTAATAACTCCAAGAATGAGATAAGTAGTCCCCAAGTGAGGCCTTAAGTTCTGCCGAGTGGATTAAACACGATTGTGTTTCTATACCCTTTCAACAGAATTCATGGCGATTTTTCGAATTTAGGTTCAGACTCGTGTCATATCGATAACCATTAAGGCCCACTCATTATAATTCCTTATTTGCATAACGAAGCGACCAAATTTATGTACAATAATCAATTGATAAACTTATGGGTTCAGGGTGATTTATAATTTATTTATTTATACGAAAGGCGTCCCAATCCTTCAAATAAACATATTATAAACATCCTACTTAATAATTCCCGTTCAATACCGTACCACACATAACTTCAAGATGATGGCTGACATGACATGGGATGTGCATAATGAGTATGGGACGAGTGATTTAAAACTCGTCTTTGGAAGCTCAGAGTAAAAACTGTCAGGCGAGATCAACATAGCGTTCAAGATAGTAAATGAGTACCTTGGTTAGAGTAAACCAGGTAAAAGTCTCGATGAACCAGTCAACATAGCAATTATCATATAAATCCTCCTATTACAAGTCCCGCCTATACAAGATTTGTAATACTTAGATTTATACATAATCCCATGTAACAGAATTATGACGGTCTCCGTGTAATACATATAGTATAAAGCTTATGAAGAAAAATAATATCCTTAGAGACCCTTGTTTAACTCACAATATCTGAGAACGAAGTGAGACCATTGCGCAACTCACAACGTCCAAGAAGCAAGATGAGACCATTGCATAACTCACAATGTCTAAGAAGCAAGATGAGACCATTGCATAACTCACAATGTCTGACGAGTAGTATGAGACCATTGTATAACTCACAATGTCTGACGAGTAGAATGAGACCATTGTATGACTCACAATGTCTGACGAGTAGAATGAGACCATTGTATAACTCACAATGTCTGACGAGTAGAATGAGACCATTGTGCACCACATAATGTCTGACGAGTAGAATGAGACCATTGTATAACTCACAATGTCTTAAAAATATTCTGGTATTTATATAATAAATATCTATATAAATAGAGCGTACGAAAACGCGAAAGGAATCAAGGCATAATATAATATAAATTATTATATATGTATGCCACGTAAGCAGTTCTTTCTTAATGCAGCACGAACGTAAGACACATAGACAAGTAGCGTGTATGCACTTTGAAAATGTTTGGTATTGTGATGCAAGATGTTTTGTGAAAACGACATATAGTCCAAGGGTAAAATATGCAACCTAGTTCTCTATAGCCAGTGCTCTGATACCAATCTGTAACACCCCCAAAAATATGTCAACGTAGCGGAATACCACTTGGGGTGCTACTTCATAATACACAGCGCTAGATACAAAAGAACGACCTCTAAGTGTCGTTTGAAAAGTAATCTCGTTGATTTAATCAAAATCTGAATTTGATATAACAAATGTCCCATAATTGCATCACAATGAAAAGCTTGAATGTATAGAGACTCCAATGCACTCAAGAATACCGAGTCATAATAATTTACCATGAGAAAAACATCTTAAAAAGGGTCAACAATAAAGTTGGTGAGTTCAAAGGTTTTCTGTAAATACAAACGTAGTTCCAATAAATTGTAATCTGCCCACTAGTATCATTACAAGTGTCATTAAAAACATTTAATGACTACTGTCCTCCCCCTAGCAGTATCATACAATAATTGATGACCCATTTAAATCCTTAAATGTCCTTCCCAAAATTAGTGTGATTTTAGAAATCAATTAGCTTAAAAATATTCAAGACCATTTCTATCCCCAAATAGTCCTCAAACTACTGTCGAAGTTGGATCACAAATATCAAAAATAGGTATAGCCACTTTATCAAGTGGTATAAAACCATGATTTACCATTACTCTAAGTTCATGAACTGTGACGTAGACTTGTATGTATGCCACTTTATTCAAGGCACAGTAAGAGTGTACCCATCGTAGGTGTTCCCTCCAAGAACACCCGGGCGATAATAAAAGAATATGTTCCCCCGTTACCGGTGTCCCCTCCAAGGACACCCGGGCAATAATAAAAGAATATGTTTCCCCCGTTACCGGTGTCCCCTCCAAGGACACCCGGGCAATAATATGTATATGTGATTGTTGGCCCCGCAGGCGCCAATTCAATCGTAATCCGACATGGTATAACGTTCGTTCCCGGTGATAGCTAGTCACCCGAACGGGGATTGTCAATCCCAAATAGATCTATTTCATAACATTCGCGCTCACCCTCCAAGTGATTTACAGTTCATGCAACCTAAGCTAATCCGTAATCATAAAAGTATAGTATGCGTTTACGTTCAAAAAGTAAACCAAGTATTGTATCTCCTCGCGAGATATATAAATGAGATATGTAAACCACACAGGTAATCTACCATTAAATGCGTTTGTAAACATGTATGCATGACGAGGTTTGAAATGAGCAGGTGATCCGTAACGAGTTTAAAATAAATCACGTAATTGAATTTGTAACAAGCATGTTCTCACCCGTAAATAAAGAGTTTGTAGACAAGCATGTATTCCCCCTCGCGGGTTTATAAACATTCAAAAGATTGAAAAGCGAGGTTATGAACTCACATTGATGATGAAGAACGATCGACAGATAGGCATCTAATATGCACAACACGAACGGAAGACGAAGCGGCTCGATCAAGAAGTTGCAACTAATCTTAACGGCTAAATCCCACTAGCCTAGGATAATGTATTTGGGTCTCCCGATGGATAGTTACATCAACGCTACACGTTAATGAAGATTTAGATTGAACGTTGTAATGGTTTGGTGGTTGGTTAAATAAATAAATTGAAAATATACGCAAAGTGTGTAATATATATTCTTTATATATTACTTATGAAAAATAACCCTTATATAATTCCTACCGTGAATTATATAACAAGAACAATCAATCCAAAGATTAATAAAAAGTATATAATACCTTGCAGGTATTATATAATAAGTGTGAATAATTAATTAAACCAATTAGTTTGACAACCAATTTAATTATTAAAAAGTCCTTGTAGACACACGTCTTTAAGTTATAAATTAAACACACAACGTTTGTAAAACTTTTACAATAGTTATGGTGTTACCTTCTAGCTGAAAATTATAAAATATAAAATAATATTTTATAAACTTATATTTCGTTTCCTCGACGAATCGCGTCTAAAATAATCGTCTCATTGTAAAAGTATAGTTTTTGTTCGATGGTCAGATTATCGTATAATACAGATTAATGTATCTTTAAAATATAATCTGGGTCCCCTTTATCGGTTTTTCTAAAATACTAGCAGTTTTAGTAAAACATTACTAATTGTAGAAATCTAAATAAATTTCGCCATGACCTTCCCGTTTGTAAAAACGATCTCAAGTCGAACAACTTTGTTGCAAATCCACTTTCCCAATTCAGTTTAATAGAAAACTTCCTAGTAAGTTTCAAGTATATTTATTGGTTAGCGTTATTATTTTCATATTATAAATCCGTTACGCGTCTAATATAATATATCCGAAAATAATAAATGATTCACGTTTATTTAACCAATTAACCACCGGTCCGATTTTAATATTTATATCAAATCTTGGTATATTTTTATTAGTTACGGTTATATATACCAAACGAACCCTTGTTGTTTCCTCGTCGTTTTGCTAAACCAAACACGTCCGTCATGACTCTCGCTTAAACCATACCCCTCCTTTTGTACCATTATCCAACCGAACGCCCCCCCTAATTCGCGAGACCACCCAAACCAAACAACCCCCGTTTGGCTGTCATAATACCAAACAGACCCTAATTTGCTACCAACCAAACGGACCCCGCTGTGGTGAAACCCACAGCCAACCAACACACCCTTAGGGCGGTGGCTGCCACCCACAGCAACCCCGCGTGGTGGCTGCCACCGTCAAAACAAACGCCCCTAACTGTTATAAACCCAACGAACCCACCCTATTTGACTATTTACAACAAACCACGCGCACTCTATGCGGGTTGACTGCCACTCAAACACGCCCGCGGCGGCGCAAAACCCAACCCGACAACACCCCTTTTTGAGTCAATCCTACCCGGCTGAAGACACAAACCCACGCACCCTAGCCGGCTGAAAACGCAACATCGACGCACCCTTGTCGGCTGAATCGAACAGCAAACACCCCCTTTGTTTTATTACCACCCCCAACGCACCCTTTTCGGGGATGACCCCAACCCAACGCACCCTGCGTGGTGGTGATACAAACCAAACAAACCCCTTGTGGTGGTTTTCCTTGCGGGTGTTTAACGAAGAAACAAACACCCCTTGTGTTGATATGATGATGACGATGATGGTGTATGGTGATGATGTTGCTGGTGGTGGCTGTGAGAGGGTGGCGGTGGCAGGATAGCAGTGGGTGGCGCGTGGAGGCGCGAGTGGGGGAGAGTGAGTATGAGGGTTGGATAGATCCGGTGATGGGGAGTGATTTTGGTCTTGGCCGGAAATGCCCGCCGGAAAAGTTTTCCGGCGGCGGCCGGTGGTGGCCGGCGGCGGTGGAGTGGCCGGACATGGGAGGAGGGAGAGAGAGAATTAAAAGAGTGTGTGTGTATATATGAGATGGAATGAAATGAAAAAGATATAAACTTTTCTATATATATTAAAACTTTTAAAAATAAGTGACAAGTTTTAATAGTGTAGGGTTTATTTTGTAACTTTTTAGTATAGTTTTTATAACTATCGGTTCGGGACTCGTTTGAAAGACTTAACGGACGATTCAACTCTCGAAACTTGCGCCATTGTTTTCTAAATCATTTTTCTGATAAAAATGAGTATTCACTTGATAATATTTCATAAATATTTTATAACATTTAATAAAATATCTGTTATTCATTTTGTGAACCGGTTTCGTCTTGTCCGAAATAAAATTGGATTTCAACTCGAGTATTCGCGTTATCCGCAACGCTTTTAATTAAAATGATGACTAATTTATTTAATATTTTTATTAAATAAATACTGATAATTAAAAACAAATTTAATTGTTTTTGTGTGTCCGCGTTGTATATTGTTCGAAAAATGTTTGCGGTGCTGTTTTAGCCCTTTTCGGCTCGTTTCCAGGTCTCGGGCAAAACTGAAAAGTTGTCAGGAATGTCGTTTCACATCGAATACGTGCTTTAGATGCTCGTTCTTATAAGTCAAGCCAGACCCTAAAAGTCAACGATTGAAATCGTCGTTCAAAAATTCGAAAATTCTCGGATGTTACACCTGTGTGATCAGGTAGATTAAGAGAATCTCCTTGACAGGGTTTCCAGCTCAAAGCGTAGGGTCTTCTAACACAGATGTATTAGATTTGCCATGCTTTATAGTTCTCATTACCATAATGTCTCAAAGTAGACAACACGGTAAGAGTGAATCAGATAGTTACTATCTTTCTGATTATGTCGTCAATTCATTTACTGGACCTTTATCGATATCCAGTTGACACAAGTTTGATTCATATAGAATCTCGCAAGTCACCTACTAAGAGCTTGTTTGGTGCTGGCTCAAGCAGGATTTCCATCTTCATTGTGAGTACATAAGTATCACCCGGATGTTCTGGCATAATAACAAGGATAATGCGTAGGACTCTTGTTAATAGCTTGTGAACTAATTGGTGTTCAACAAGTGTTAGTAATGGAATGTGTCCTAATGAGATTTATTTTTATTGATCTCTTGGCTCTAGACTCGATTAATGTGTTTTGGTTTTAGTAATCAAAGGCTAAAGCAGACTGCCACCTATTCAATATCAACTACCTTAAAGTAAGAAAGTCAATAGAAGTCGTGTGTATCTCCGTGACAAATGAGACAAGTTTCTGTTGAGAGAAACCTAAATGGCTTGGGAGGGTAATGCATTGCATCACTAGGTCCATGATGTTGTCTTCAATGTCAGCAATCAACATTGTGATTCTGACAGCATATGTATTGACCCGGTTTCTGCCTAAGTTGTGTGGAGGGCTACTTTCTTTAGACCCTTTATCCATACATTTCTTTTTAATTCTTCAACCCCTTTAATGCTTACCAAGACGTCATTACTAACACCTTGTTGTGATTGTTCCAGTGTTAGCTCAATCTTAGTCGACATTCTTCCCTTATACACATTCATCTCCAATCATACCTAAGGACTGCTATTTCTAACTATGGAGTGTCCTTGGGTAGATCCCTCCGGTTCTGGTTGGATCATAGGACAAATACCTAACCTTACCACCTTATGACTTCAGAATCGTCATGAAATAAGATGTTGTAGGGTATGAGATCGTAACCATAAAACCTTTTTCGAAGAGTATCAAGCACTTTGAGTCGATAAGATCACTTATTATTTTCAAGATCACATTTTAAATACATTTCTCCCCTTATTTTAAATACTAATTCACTTAGTTTTTGAAATACTTTGTGATTAAAATTTGTCTTGAAATACCATGGGGAAAACTTTTACTTAGCATGAATTACATGGAACATAAACTTGCTCCCCCTCGATTTTACATATGTTTGACACCAAAAACAATGATACCAAGTTGTAAAATGAATATAAAATTGAGGTTGAACACTTAGTCATCTTATAACTATCATTCTATTGAATTGTCATTATTATCTTGTTGTTATTAAGAGACTTTTTGGGAATGGTTTGAATACATAAGAATGGTCGTGAGATGATGTATCCAAACTCATTAAATGTTGTTTTTCGAAAAACTCCCCCTTGAAAGATGGAGTGTTGAACACACAATTTTGAAAGATTATGAATTGTCATTGAAGAATTCTTGAAAAATTGTGCTCAACCACCTAATCATCTTATAACAATCAATCTATTTAATAGTCATTATTATTCCTTAGATGTTATTAAGACCTTTTATAATGTGTTGAATACATAAGAATTGTCATGTTATGATGTATCTGAAAAATTATGTTCAACATTTGAAAAAACTAAATGTTAAAAGACTTCTCTTCTAACGCTAAGGATAAACACACTTATGCGTATACTCTCCTTTGTTATTCGGGTCCGAGTTGCAATCTGAGAGCGATTACAAGTCATAAAGAATTATTATAAATGACATGTTTTGAAAGCATTTGAAACTCCTGTTCGAACTTCATTTACATGCCCGTGTCAATGTTAATCAACATTTCTAGGTACGTAAATGTTATCGATTCCAAGAGACATGTCGAGAATAATATTTTTGTGAAACATTTTTTTATTTTTTGATTTTGTATTTTTCTTTTGTATTTTTTCATTTTTCATAAATATTGTTACAAGTCGATGTTTGATGAATATCAAGTAGTCTCATTTGCCAAACCTCCAATTCTGCTGGAGTCAAACATCTCTATACCAAATTCCGTCTGACAAGATACGTAAAACCTATCATCGTGTAATGCTTTATTAAACATATCATTCTAATGGAATTCAGTTCTGATAAAGTACAATTCAAATATACCATTTTTAAAACCTGTTCCTTGATGAAATGAAATCCGATTATTGGATGTGCTTGGTATGAGGAGTGCAGCAATCGGGTTGCAAGAGTATTGCTATGCTGACATGAGAGTCGCAGTACAACGGTATTTTGTTGTAGTTGAAGCCATAATCTTTAAGCTATGTCCTCATCTACATTACTTGAGCACAACTTGCAGATAACGCCACGTACTCAGCCTCTGCTGATGACATTACAGTACAATCTTGCTTCTTTAACATCCAGCTGACTAATTTATCACCTAGGAATTGTATTCCTTCAGATGTGCTTTTGCGAGTATCAATACATCCGGCATGGTCAGCATCTGAAAAAGCTGTTAGTTCGGAGCCAGAACCCTTCGGATACTAGAGTCCCATGTTAATGGTACCCCTTAAGTATCGAAATAACCTATTAACACCTCTTGAGCGTGTTTTCCAGTACGGTTTGCTTGATATCTTGCATAATAAACATACTACTTGCACTATGTCAGGTCCTACTAGATTCAGATACATGATTGACCCTAATTTACTACGGAAGTTCAGTTTGGTGTCTACGTTGTTTCAACACTCAAGACTGCATCTAATTTAGGTTTGTAGCCATCGGTGTATCCAATGCTTGTCCTTTTCCATACCATGTTTTTTAAAGTATCTCTAAAGCGTACTGGCCTATTTAGTAAAGATACCGCGTGGGAAATTGGTAGATCTGCAGTCCTAGAAAGAAATTCATTCCCTCAATTAAGGAACCTCTCAATCTACTGTGCATTAATTTTTCAATTTGTTTAGAAAATTTAGGGTTTGTGGACCCAAAAATGATGTCATCAACGTAAATTTGCACAAGTAGAATGTCCTCCCTGTATCTTATCGTGAATAGGGTCGGGTCAATTGTACCTTTAGTAAAACCTTTGGATATCAGGAAATTTGAGAGTTCATCATACCAAGCTCTTGGAGCTTGCTTTAATCCATATAGAACTTTCCTTAAGAGGTAAAACCTTTTCTGATGATCAGAGATTCAAAGCATTATCGGTTTGTGCAACATAAACCTCCTCCTTCAATGGACCATTAAGAAATGTCATTTTCATGTCCATTTGATAAATTGGAAAAGACTTGTGTGCAACATATGTGACGAAAATCCAAACAGCTTCCAAGCAAGCAACTGGAGCAAATGATTCTTCAAAATCAATACCCTCTATCTTAACATAACTTTAGCTACAAGTCGTGCTTTGTTGTTAAATACAGTTGTGGTTCTTCAACCTATTTGTTCTTCATACCACTTTAGCTTAGATTTACATTCTTGCAAAATGGTTTTGACAACGGATCCCAAGACTTGGAGTCCATTCAAATTGAAGTAGCTTCTTCCTGCATTGCTTCTATCCATGCAGAATCAGCCATTGCTTCCTTAATGTTTTTCGATTCAGCTGTACTCACGGTGAGTGCGAACATATACATTTCAAGATCGATTGTAAGTTGTCTTCTTGTTTGCACTGGCTTCAATGGATTTCCATGAACTTGAGTTAACCGGTGATCTTTTGTCCATCGGTATTCAGAATCTTGAGGTTGATTGAAGGTATGCATATTTGAATTACCAATATTGTGTGAGGAAGACTCAGCAACTTCTGGTACCGGTGTACCAAAAGGATTAGTAAATTCATGTTGTGTATCTGCTGCTTGATAATCGTTGTTCTCCTCGGCATGAACATTTGTAGGAGTTGATGGTTCTTATGTAGGGTGAATATGCGTTGTAGGTGGTGTGTCTTGTGGAGTAGAATTTTTGGTGGGAGAAGAAGACTTGTTGACAAGTGAAGTACCCGCATTGAAAAATTCATCGTACAACAAGACCAAGAAAATTCAATATGCAACTCCTTGTTGTGTCGGAGTGTTGTATTGTTTGAAGGAGAAACACTTTGTAGTTGATGGACGGGTCATGAGTAGACGAAGTTTGACGCCTTTTTGTTGTTTGAGGAACGAGCGCCTGAATTGGTTATAACACCCTGTGTTTTTCAGTCAATGACATGCCTGATAAATCCCAATGAATCTTTTGAGTATTGTACGCATTTGCTTTTAATCATGAAGCGTTAGGTAAATCGCTGTACTCCAAAAATTCGCGTTCAATGTAAAACGGGCACCAAAACAATTAAATATTTACATCAAGCAAGGGTTATATAATTATTTTGAGGAAATTATTAACTTTGGTTCCATTTTTATAATTTTTATCGGATACGTAAAGTGTATACGTTTCGCGATAAATTACGTTTAGGCACTCCCAGAACCACCAAAACTTTTCTACGCTTCAACAAATACCCACATTTGTACCCAATACATAAAAGTTACTCAAATATATCATATATATCCTATCTATGCCGAATTTATGGTCAATTCTTGCCATTTGTACAAGTGATATATGAAAAATTCTTCAAATTGGTCAAATGAACACCATACTTCATTAACCTACACCATACCTCTTTATTACTACACCATGCCATGTCTCTTTGACTTGGACCAAGACTAAGACCATCCCTACACCATACCTTGTCCCTTTGACTAGATTTACTCTTTATATACATGTATACATAAGAGATATAGCTCATACATGCACTAACACTTAGTAAAAATCAAACAAACCTCCCCTTTGGCTCTCTATTGCTCACGGCAATAAGCAAGCACCCACACAAACCCATATCAATTTTTATACAACCCATACACACCTATACACATCTATTCTAAGGTATTCTAAGGTGATCCCAAGCATTGGCTAACCTTTTTCAAGTATTAATCAAGAAAAGCAAGATTAGGGTTTTCTTAAGAAAATAAGGGTTTTCTTAAGTGCAAGCTTTGGTTTCTAGTCTAAACACGGGTTTAGCATTTGTTTCTCATCATCATCATACCTCATAAGGTCTACTTGAACTCTTTATGTTCTTGCAATTTTCATTTATATGCATATGTTAATTCTTTATAGCTTAAATCACCATTTAGGATTATTAACATGTAAAAAGAAGTTTTTATTTATTTTCATCATAATGTACACTTTTATATATCTTATGATATTAATGATATCATGTTAAATGATAATATCATGAAATAAAGGATATATAAGTCTTGTACAATCTTGATTTAAGTATAAAAAGTTCATATGTAAACTTGTAATTAAAAGTTAAGTAAGAAAGTTTATGATTTCACGTAAAGTTAATAACTTGTGATCTTGATGATCTTGGATAAATATGAACATATGGACATTATTATATGTATAACATATAATATATATAGTTATAAAAGACTTGTGGTAAATTGTGAGGTTGAAAAGTATATAAACGTTTTTACTTATTAAACGTAATTTTACCAAAACCATTAGTTGGTGATTGAACTATATAGAATTATATGTGGTTATCAAGTACTATATTACTAGGGAGTTTCATAATGAGGCCTCTTCGGATGGCGTATCGACGAGTTGTTGGATTTACGATTTAAAGTGTCCTAACTCCTCGAACGTCATGTCATGACCTCTTAGATTATGATAGCCCGAACGATAGTACGATGTAACAACTATAAGATTATATTCAAGTACTCGGTACTTATACGACCTATATTGGATTAGGTTGCCTTCGGATTCTTTCGTGACGCATTTTCTATTTTGAATACTTGTTGATTACCTTTCAATACTTTGTGAGTTTCATAGCCCCTATTTTACTTGTTTTAAACTGTTTTGGGGGAGAATACATGCTCGTTTACAAACTTGTATATTTTATTACAATACAATTACCTTTCAATACTTTGTGAGTTCATAGTCTCGCATTTCAATCTTTTCAATGTTTTATAAACCCGCGAGGGGAATACATGCTCTTTTACAAACTCATATATTTTACTACAGTACAATTACCTTTCAATACTTTGTGAGTTCATAGTCTCGCATTTCAATCTTTTCAATGTTTTATAAACCCGCGAGGGGAATACATGCTCGTTTACAAACTTGTATATTTTACTACAGTACAATTACCTTTCAATACTTTGTGAGTTCATAGCCCCCTTTTTCTACAATTGTTTTACAAAATCTACGGGGTGAATTACATTGCTTGTTTTACTATTGGACACAAGTGTTTTTCAAAGTGTATGCTATCCAGATTACTGCCTGATTATTAATGCCTAAGTTACCTTATTGCCGTGAAGTCCCTATTATCATGAACCGTTAATTGCCTATTATAGTGTCGCTGGTGTTATGGATAGATTATGGGACTAACAACACCCACCCTACTTGGGTCACTAGTTTGATCGGGTGCATTTAACATTGAGAGATGTTAGGTTGTTGGCAAGCATCCTATATTCTGATTGGGGCAAAAATCTAGTTAAGGCTTCGGTGTCAAGGGAGCTAGTTGCAATATATATACTTAGACTTGATGAATGTGTTTCATCTTGTCTTCAGTAATTGTTTTGACTTCGGAAATATGTACTTTAGCCACATTTACTTCGATCTTGTGGTCACACTTTTAAATACTTCTTGATTTGATGTATCTCTACTTGGTTTTCGGATGTATTTTTTATTTTTTTTTTTTTTTTTTTTTTTTTTTTTTTTTTTTTTTTTTTTTTTTTTATGGATGGATTTCGGAAATAACACTTTTTAAAATTGTTGTAACGCTACTTTTCTTATGAAATATTTCTTTATATTATTTCAATATGCTTTTACTTATACCTATGAATTCACACAACCTTTGTGTTGACGTTTTTGCTTGTATTTTCAGGTTACTATTTTGCTAGTGGGCATGGTAAGCATTGAGTTCCGCGCGGATATATATATTTTGATAGGCTTTATATAACTTGAGTACTAGTTGACTAAACGTTTTACAATGTTTTCTCTACTCTTTTAATGAAAATCTGTGTGCAAATATGATTTTATTTAATAAAATTTTGACTTTATTTAAAACGTCCATTTTAAGGACGTTTTCCGTGACATTGTGTTTTGTTGCCCTGACTGGTAGCACTCCCAATGTTACCATTCGCTGCGTTGTCATGGGTGCGGGGGTGTTACAGTTAGGGGTTTTGGTTTTTTTGGTGTTGTTTTTAAAGTGTTATGTTATATTTGTTGTGTTATTATACCTTGTTGTTTTGTGGTTTAGGGGTTGAGGGTTTTTGGGATAGGGTGGAGGGGTTAGGTGGTTTAGGTTTTTTGGTATAGATTTAAGTGGTGTATGGATGGTGGTTTTGGGTGTATGGTTTAATTAAGGGTTTGATGGTGAGGTGTTTAGGTTTTTGGTTTTTTTTTTTAGGGGGGGGTTGTTTTTGTTATGGGTGTGGTGTTTAAGGTTTAATGGTTATGGGGTTGGGATTTTTGGTATAGAGTTTAGTGGTTAGAGGTTTAGGGTTTTTGGTATAGAGTTTAGTGGTTAGGGGTTTAGGGTTTTTGGTATAGGGTTTAGCGATTAGTGGTTTAGGGTTTAGTGATTAGATGTTTAGAGTTTTTGGTAGGGTTTAGTGGTTTATGTATACATCATTTGTGATATTTACCTGTGTTTAGGGGTTTAGGGTTTGGGTCATGAGCTTTAGTGCGGGTGTAATGGGTTTAGGGTTTTTGGTATAGATTTTAAATTTTATGTATACATCACTTGTGATAACCATATATCAAACATAATTTGTGAAAATGAAATTAAAACACTATTTTCTCACAAAACTATGTTTTAACCCTTTTAATCTTACTAACAGTATAATATCACAAGTGATACATAACATTGATTACATGTTAAAAATTTCAAAAATAACCACAGTTAGTGCCACATTATATTGTTTTATCACATGTGATATTAATTATATGTGGAATACCATGACTAATGTCACATTATATGACTTTATCACATGAGATATTATTATTATTTATTTACCACTGGTGATACTACAATCTCAGGGGTAATAAATGTTAAGCCACGTGTGAATCTTACTTTATAAAGGTATTGGTATAGGGTTTAGTGGTTAGGGGTTTAGGGGTTTTGGTATAGGGTTTAGTGGTTAGGGGTTTAGGGGTTTTGGTATAGGGTTTAGTGGTTAGGGGTTTAGGTTTTAGGGTATAGAAAAGTTTATGTATACATATCACTTGTGATATTACACATAGTGGTTTGAGGTTTAGGTTTTTGATATAGGGTAGTGGTCAGGGGTTTAGGGTTTTTGGTATATATTTTAAAGTTTATGTATATATATCACTTGTGATATTATAGCTAGTGGTTAGGGTTTAGGGTTTAGTGGTTAGGGGTTTACAGTTTTTGGTATAGGGGTTAGTGGTTAGGTGTTTAGATTTTTTTGTATAGGGTTTAGTGGTTAAGGATTTAGATTTTTGGTATAAGGTTTAGTATATATCACTTGTGATATTATACTTAGTGGCTAGGGGTTTAGGATTTTTGGTATAAGGTTTTGGATTTTTGGTATAGGGTTTAGGGGTTTTGGTATAGATTTTAAAGTTTATGTATATATAAATGATGATATTATACATAGTGGTTAGGTATTTAGGGTTTTTGGTATAGGGTTTAATGGTTAGCGGTTTAGGATTTTTGGTATATATTTTAAAGTTAATGTATATATTAGTTGTGATATTATACCTAGTGGTTAGGGATTTAGGGTTTAATGGTTAGAGGTTTAGGGTTTTTGGTATAGATTTTAAAGTTTTATGTATATTTCATTTGTGATATTATGTCTAGTGGTTAGGGGTTTAGGGTTTTGGGTATAGGGTTTAGTGGTTAGGGGTTTAGGGTTTTTGGTATAGGTTTTAATGGTTATGGAGAAGGTTTAGGGTTTATGGTATAAGGTTTAGTGGTTAGGTGTTTAGGATTTTGGTATAGGGTTTAATGGTTAGGTGTTTAGGGTTTAATGGTTATGGGTTTCGGGTTTTTGGTATAGAATTTAGTGGTTAGAGGTTTAGGGTTTTTCGTATCGAGTTTAGTGGTTAGGGGTTTAAGGTTTTTGGTATAGGTTTTAATTTTTATTTATACATTACTTGTGATATTATACCTAGTGGTTAGGGGTTTAGGGTTTTTGGTATAAGGTTTAGTGGTTAGGGGTTTAGGGTTTTTGGTATATATTTTAGAATTTATGTATGTATCACTTGTGATATTATATCTAGTGGTTGGGGGTTTAGGGTTGTTGGTATAGCGTTTAGTGGTTAGGGGTTCAGGGTTTTTGGTATAGGGTTTAGCGGTTAGTGGTTTAGGGTTTAGTCGTTAGATGTTGAGAGTTTTTGGTAGGGTTTAGTGGTTTATGTATACATCATTTGTTATATTATACCTAGTAGTTAGGGGTTTAGGGTTTTGGGTATGAGCTTTAGTGGTTATGGGTTTAGGCTTTTTGGTATAGGTTTTAAATTTTATGTATTATGATATTATAGCTAGTGGTTAGGGGTTTAAGGTTTAGGGTTTTAAGTATATGGTTTAATGGTTAATGGTTTAATATTTTTGGTATATATTTTAAAGTGTATGTATATATCACTTGGGATATTATACATAGTGGTTATGGGTTTATGATTTTTGGTATATGGTTTAGTGGTTAGGGGTTTAGAGTTTTTGGTATAGATTTTAGAATTTTTGTATATATCACTTGTGATATTATATCCAGTGGTTAGGGGTTTAGAGTTTTTGGTATAGAGTTTAGGGTTTTTGGTATATATTTTGAAGTTTATGTATATATATCACTTGTGATATTATACCTAATGGTTAGGGGTTTAAGGTTTTGGTATAGGGTTTAATGGTTAGGGATTTAAGGTTTTTTGGTATAGGGTTTAGTGGTTAGGGGTTTACGGTTTTGGTATAGGGTTTAGTAGTTAGGGGTTTAGGGTTTTTGGTATAGGGTTTAATGGTTAGGGGTTTAGAGTTTTTGATATAGGGTTTAGTGGTTAGGGAGGAGGGTTTAGGGTTTTTGGTATCGGGTTTAGCGGTTAGTGGTTTAGGTTTTTGGTATAACGTTTAGTGGTTAGTTGTTTAAGGTTTTTGGTATAGGGTTTAGTGGTTAGGAGTTTAGG
>BQNB010007051.1:0-63892 GCA_026074375.1 Tanacetum coccineum
AAAATATTTATAAAACTATGTATAAAAACGTGTAAAAAATATGTGTATAAAAACGTGTAAAAAATGTGTGTATAATTTTTAAATACAAGTAGATAATATATTTTTTAACAAAATCATATAAAGGACTAATGATGCAATAATAAAATAACGATCGTTAGAAATGTAACCGAAAAATCTGTTAATTGTCTAACCTTGCAACAAAAAAAAATCGATACCCTAAATTGAGAAAAAAAAAAGATGAGTACATTTAATTGACATTAAACCTAAGATTGGTACATTTTTATGCGATTTGCCCTTCATTAATTTTCCAAATATTAAAATAGTATTTTTTTTATTAAATTGTGTATTTGGGCATATATGGAATTTTGATGTTTTAAAAGGATATTGTCGTAATTATCAATGTTGCAAAAATCACGAGTCGCTAGCCGGACGGTCGACCACCCCTTAGCCTGTAATCAGTCTAGGCGCGATTAATCGGTTTTGCAAATTTTATATATAAATTTCAAAGTAACTTGTATGAGATGGATACAACACTTTAAATACACTAAAATTAAATGAGTTCAAAGTTGCATTGTTCAAAACATAAACATAGATAATAAAAGTTAACAGTTAAGACCATTTTTTCACCCGATTTGCCTTATTTTCCAAGGTGTATGGCCGAGTAGCGATTAATCGGCGATTACAAAGCCGCCTAGGCCGATTTTTGCAACATTGGTAATTATAATTTGTGAAAGGATATTGACGTAATTACGAAGTTTTCTAAGGATATAGATGAACCTCTTTCAATTTTTTAAAAGTTTCCATGTATATTTACTACTTGATCCGTAAAACAATCACCTTTTTTGTTTAGGGATTTGATTATGGAAGGATCCGGTTCGTAAAATGGGTCAACTTATTATCCATATGGTTATTTTTTGGATCCGATTTGTGCAGTGGTAAGTTGGTCTATCCGATTAATAAAATCGGTTACCTTTTGGTTTCAACAAAAGAATTAATTAAATGCATATCCACTAATCATGTAAAAAGAATTAATTATCTACAACCTTTGAACCCTCATTTCAACAACTTTTGAGCCATATCAACTTTAAAATTAATGGTCTAAATGTGTTTAAGATTTGAATTTCACTTTGAGGGGGGCTTTTAAAAAAATGAAATATTACTAAAGTGTTTTGGACTAAAATGAAAAATGACTTAACTTTGAAGGAGAGTTTTGTTAAAAATGATAAGTGATTATTATAATGAATAAAATATTATTATAATGAATTTTGTGATTATTTAATGAACAAAATATTATTATAATGAGTTTTGGTCAAATTGGTCAACAAATGTATAATAGAGGTGATAACTGTATTGATATCAATTTGGATAAAGAACACTTACCTCAATATATATAAACTAGCAACAATTCTTTTGCTTGACCTATGTAGGATGAAATCATATCTTTTCTTTTGCTTGACATAGTGTTTAATACCACTTTGAAAAGTCTACAAATTCGAATGCACAATATCCAAAGCAAGTAATAGATGATGGGCTTCCAAAAGTTGCTTGTACGCTTACGTTAATTGATCGTGGCCCATTTAAAGTCATACAATTACTCAATCGATTTTTGCCTTATTTTGTCTTCTATGTGACGGGTTGAATTGGAGGGCCAAGCAACAAATACAATCAATAGCCCAACAAAAAATCAGCCCAATCTGTCTAATTTTGTCCCCATCCGTGATGGGTTTTAGGATATAGGTAAATTAATATGGTGCCCAGGAGGAATATGGTGGCTAGTATAACTACCATACCCATTTGTAAGATTGTGTAATTTCTCTTAATGAATAGTGATTGTGAATACAGTATAAATAATGCTAAATGATCAAATTGGCTTTGACCCAATACAAACTATACTAAGAGTAAGACTAAATACTAGCCTTTTAACATGAATAACATATTTAATGAATAGATCGACAATAGCTAAATGATTGATCAGTAGTAAAACTTTCCCATCTTTTGATACAAAACAAAGAAACTCCTTAGTCGTTACATTGCTCAATAGTCACCGACACAACGAAGGCGCAAAATTGATTTTTGTAACGAGTAACATGTTTCTCATCCACCTTATCTAGGTCCATAACGAACCTAATAGCTTCAAACCAATAAACTACAGGTTCTAGAAAAAAATGAATAAAAACCATAAAAAAATATCAAAAATTTATACATGGTCATTGCTTTACGTACACATGTAATATGCTAGCATGTATAAAAATGTTATTCTCGTACTTACGTGATATTGGTTTAGGGATGTGCATCGCCGATAGAAGGGACGAGTAAACCGAGTTAGAAAGATAAACTATACGCATGCAGATTTCATTCAAAATCTTTTAGTGTTGCGATCAATGTTTTGAAACCCGGGTCAATAATCGACCCGGTCGAGTCACCGAGTCACCGGGTTACCGGTTCAACCGGTTGGCCCGCCGGGTCAACCCGGTTTTCAAAAAAAAAAAAAAAAAAATATATTTTCAATAATACAAAAAATTATATATATAAATTATGAATATACCTTATATTTAGCCTAAAAACGATTTACTACCAAATATAACATGTAACAAATAAAATTACGTTGCAAATATATATAAAAAACTTATTTTATTTATAAAAAAACATGAAAAAACCCAAACCCGGCCGGGTCAAACCGGGTCTCGAGAACCGGGTTGACCCGGGTCACCTTAAACCCGGCGGGTCAAACCGGGTTTCGAAAATATAAAACCCGGTTTAATTTAACCCGTTTTTTCGACCGGACCCGGTTCAACCGGTTGACCCGGCCGGGTCGAACCGGGTTTCAAAACATTGATAAAATGTATACATCTGATAAAGTTTGACTTTTATTTGACAAAAGTTAAGATTTTTTTTATGAATCTATATGTGTGTGATTTGACTTTTTATTATTTTTTAAGGGATCATTTAAACTTTGTGTTGTCGTAAGAACTGTTTATAAGCTTACATAGTGAGAATAGTCTCATAAACACTTCAATCTTTATATTTTATATCTTCAATAGTACTATCTCGCGATAGTAAGCTATATTTATCATGTTAAAAAAAATACAAAACGGACCCCCACCTTTTAACTATTTACGATTTTCCTACATAAAAATTCCCGTAAAAAAATTAACAAAACCGTCCCAAAAAAAAAAATATTCGGGAAAAAATTAGCCCGTCCCAACGCAAATTTTTTTTCTCCGAATCATACAAAAAAGAAAATATTTAGAAAAATAGCCCGGCCATAACGCCATCGTGCCCAAAAAAAACCCCCGAAACGTAAAAAAAAAAATAATTCGCTAACAAAATGTTTAGCCCCGCCGATAGAAATGTTATTCTCGTACTAGCATGTATAAAAAAATGTTATTCTCGTACTTACGTGATATTGGTTTAAGGGATGAGCATCGCCGTTAATAAGAAGAGAGCGTAGTAACCGAGTTAGAAAGATAAAACTATTATTGTTTCGCGATGACTAAAAACCACGAAGCATAATACTATTCGAAAACCCTTATAAGAGTATAAGGGGGTTCGGTTAGGGTTGTGAGGGAAGAGAGGAGCACCGAAAACTAGTTAGGTGATTTAGGGATTTATCAATTGAATTCAATGAATAATGAGGTATAGGGTATGGGTATTTATAGGCTCTCAACCCTATCTCAATTCTTGTAGGAGAAGAAAACAAAGTATCCTTTCCTCCCCTTGCTCTCCCATAAACGAACCAAACACCCCTTTTAATCCCTTAGGGGAGCCGACCACCAAAGACACCCCCTTGGGTTCGGATTTTGTTTGTTTTAGTCCCTTGGTTTTGTAATTTAATTATTCGTTATACTTTATTAAACATTTAACGGTAAAGAACGATTATTTAAATATTGTCGTGAAGTAAAACGTTCTCTAAGTGTTTAACGCGTGTGCTCTCAATAGGTTCACATATTCGTAACGTATTTCGTGCTATCCGACTACCATAATCCAACATGGTAGAGTATCAAAGTATGACAATTTGTTTTTACCAACCAAAATGTCTAAACTTCCAAACAAGAAGAGTATGTTAGTAGTATTACTCATTTAACAAAAAAACAAAGTTGGGCTAGTTATATTTTAAAATCAAAGTTTGATTGACGAGCTCTGAATGGAACCAAGTCACCCAGTATACAAAAGTCAAACAATATCTTAATATTGCAGACATTTGGTAAACATACTTATATAAATGTTAATCTTGGATGGATTTCATGTTAAAAGAAAGAACGGTGTCACAGTTAATTGCCATCATTGTCATGCTTAATTACCCAATAGGAGAAGACGCCGATTTCATCAGGATCATTGATGTGAATTTGAGATAAATGTTACAGTACCATTTTCCAACAGCCGGTTTTAAGTTTAAAGATCTTCAAACACTTGATCAGTTATATAGAAACAGATGAATATGAAATTTCTAACATGAGATACCACACACAGAAATAGTTCAGTCATTTGATTAAATTTTAGCAGCAACTGTTAATGGACTTAAACCCAGTGGACAGCAAGAGATATTTGGTGATGCTACTAGCTGGTTTCGACCCACATACTTTCTTGTTTTAATAAATGAAAAGTCTCAAAGGTTACTTTTTTCTGTGATATTTACACCATAGTTGCCAAACATTTTATTAAATAGCAGTTCTTTAGTTGATGCAGACAGTGTGTTCTTTCTATTCGTATATGAGTTTTTTGTTTTCGTGAACCTGCATAATGTTAATTGAATAGTTTTTGTTGTAACAATGGTTACAACCGTGGTTGCTAAATTTGTTCTTCTTCATTTATTCCTCAAAAGATGGCATGGAACGAAAGTAAATGCAAAACACACACCTTAAACAAATTTATACTAACAAAAACTGTCTTTTTAATAGAAGGTGGTTCAAAATTTCGCAGGTTTTCCTCTACAACATAATTCAAAAGATAAAGGAAGGGAAATTGCCACAAATCAATAACAGCCTAGATATCACGTGATTAGGAGCATTCAAGGATATCACGTGTTTTACATTAAAAAAGCTAATCAAAATTAAGATTAAAAAACAAATAGGCCCAAAAGGATAACAAGATCTTCTGTCATGACCGTTTCATATCAGAGTATTTTCACCAACACTTGGACAGGTCCCACTCATTCATGAACTTACCCGCGCACTCCTCAATCTCTTGCGCGAACTCCTCAATCTGTTACATATCCCGAGTGCATAAGTAGGTGGAACCAAACTTTCAACAACAGTACATGCTAGATAGAGGCCATCAATCCCCTTGACCAATGTGAATGAGATATTCTTGGAATCAAAAACAACATAATTCCAAGCAAATCGCAACAGCACTTTCCCATCATTTGAAATACACAAAGGATCAGAAAATCATAAATCATTATTAAAATGCGAAAATTGATCCCATAGAGGATCACACGGGATGGAAGCCAATTTAGTCCAAGAATCTTTAACTCCATAAACTTTTAATACCCATAAGTCCGCATGACTTTTAAAATAGTTACAAAGCACACACAAACATTGTCCCAAGGCCCCCAATTCCAAATGCATATTACCTTCACCATACTCCGGTAGCAAAACTTCATCATAAGCCTCTTTTGCTATATTAAGAGAAACTATCTTCCACATATTCGGCGACGATTCAGTACAAGTGGCCCAGTGAAGAGCTCCATTTGAAAATATACCAGGAACATAAAGCAGATAATAATAAGGAAAATCACAGATATTCTTCCATTTTCCAGTCTTGAGCGAGTATATCTTCACTTTGTTATAGTCTAATACTGCAACAACTTTATTGTCATCATTAAACACATCATACCCAAAACCATGCAGCCAATACGGATAGTTAAAACCACAATATAATCTATTCAATATTCTAGTACTAGGGTTGTAAATAAATGTAGTTCCTTGAACAACAATGCATAACAATCCATTGCAGGAACCAACAATACGAACTGAACGAGTTCTGCTTTTAAACGGATACTTTAGTGCATTATTAACAGAATTATCGAACAAAACATCATTGAGGGGACAACTTTTCAGTCTTATCCTATAAGAACCTTCGAAGATGAATACAAGATGTGCAAAATTAATGTTGGTACTAGATAAGCTATAATGTGTTTTAATGAAATGTTTGTCGGATATTAAAGAGTACCATTCTTTGCAAACAGACTTACATCGTAACAACGATTTAACTGAGGCCTTCAACAGGATTTCACGGATGATTTCTGGTGGAAATAATTCACTCGCCATTTTTATTTTTTTATTTTTTAGGGTTGTTTCAATTTGGGTTTGGGGGAAAGGTAAAATAAATAAGAAGCTAAGAACTACCAGATTTATGATTGTGCCCCTCATGTTTTGTTCATTCTTCAGTTATGTCCAATAGGTACATATGAAAAAAAAAGAAAAAAAAGGACATGTGATTTAAAAACTAGGGGTTGAAATGAGCCGAGCCTGAATTGAAGCTTATCTAATAATAAATCCCGACCTTTATATACAAAGCTCGACTAGGCCGCAAGCCTAAACGAGCTCAAAACAAGTAACGAGCTCTAGATAAACGCTCAAGCAAGTAAGCTCAAGAAGCCAAACATTTTTTTATAAGAGCGTCACAAACAAGCCGAGCCCGAACAGAGCTTGAGCTTTATATATCCTACCACGAGCGGAGCTCGAGCTCAAGCAATTCTAAAATATAAACGAGCCGAGCTCGAGCTCTGACAGGCTCGGGCTTGACTCGTCTCCTTGCCACCCCTACTTAAAACATTGAAGGTAGTTAACATGTATATCCAGCGAAATACATTGTGTTTCCATGTTTTAATTTACAACTTCTAAGTACACATCGTCTTAAGTTTCATGGTAGTCTTTTGTCACTCTTTTGCCATAAAATGAATCTGACCATATTCCATGAATCTAAACCACTCGCATCATCGCACACTGACAACATTCCATAGTTTACAACTTACATAATCAAATAATGCTTGTCTAAAGTAAAGAAACAGAATGGCGATTCAAGTACTTCTTAGTTTCGACTAAAGATATGGGAATTGTAAGAGAATACATCAAAATGATGGAATTAAAAGTATAAGAGTAACAACATTCTAGTTATTGATGCTATTGTTGGATTCGATTTCAATGCGCATTCTTTGCTTGAAAATTTCTTCAATTGCATCGATAAATAATAAAATATTTTGGCTATCAATTAATATAATGGATTACCAGTTTTGATTCAACTACGCGTTATATGAGAGTTTCAATTTAAATGAAAGAACCACTTATTAAGCAACTTTATGATTCAGTATGTGAACTTATGTCAGTATTACATATATGATCAACTTCAGTTGCATGAAAACTATATACACGAGGCAAGCTTTAAACATATGGAACGAATAACATTGGTGGGTTGGGTCCTTGCAATACCTTCTGAAAGTGAAGTCAAGATTTTCTAATGTCTTCAAAATATCACGTTTCTTCTCAATCAGACTATTCAGCTGTAAATCTTAGGGAGGAGGGGGGGATATTAATAAGCTAATCAGTAGTTAAACCGGATAATAGCATAAACGAAATAAGCTACAACTAATTAATATTTTCAAGGCTATATTATGAGGGTGTTTGGGTAAGCTTATGTGTTTCTAAAACTCCCAATCTAACGGATTATGCTTATTAGCTTTATAATCTTCCCAAGAATGATATAAGCCTTTTGACGTAAGCTTAACCAGACATTTTCAAAGTACTTAATAGCTTTTCCCGTGTAGAATAAGCTATTAAGCACATAAAATAAGCATACCTTAAACTTGCAACCACCATGTGCACCATGAGAATCTGGTTGGTGTTCTACCATTGAAGAGCATTTAAGACGAGCATCTGCCTTTTTTGTTATTGTAGAGCATTCAAGACGAGCAACTGCCTTTTTTGATTCCAGATCCTTGAACATGAAGTGTATACAAAGACACATGTCAGGCTATGTTCTGTTAATATACTAGATATGCAGAAAATTTTAATAAGTAAAAATAGTTAATCTCAAGTCCATGTCAAAGATAAAATTTACAAAGTTATACGTGCTTCCTGTGTGACTGTATGAACTCTAGAGAAGAATTTAGTCCCTCGAGATTACTCTGCAATCGGATAGAATCTGCAATCCAAAAGCATTGCGCAGGCAGTATGTTTCATTAAGGCACCATTCCAAAACGCAATACATCTTTAACTAAAAAAGACGTTTTCCCTCACCTTCCAAGTAACCTTTCATAAGATTCTCGACTTCATCAGAAAGTTTAGCATTTTCATCCTCGACAGATGAGAGCTCCCCTTTCAGATTCTCCAAATACGTATCTGTGTACACAAATTGTTACAATGAGTTATGTGGTGGTCATGATGGAGCATTGGAGTATCAGAAGTTTTTGTGCATTGGAGTGTGAGAAGTTTTAGTTCTTATTTTAGTCATGATTCAGTCAATAAGTGCTAAAGATTTGGACCAACCATTTTCTTTATATCTTTAGTCATTATATGGCAAAGAATATTTTCCATTTTTAAGTATTTTAGACTATATGTAATGCTTCTCACTTTGAGAGCAGGGCACGTTTTGTTTTGAAGTTTTAATAAAAAAAACAGAAGACGTAGTCTCTTTCTAAAATTCTTGTTTGGTATTTTTGCTCATTCTTTCATTCACCACCGGTAGCCACTTTGATCTTTCATTTGTTTTTGCAGGAAATTGTACGACTATACGGTGTACCTAAAACCATCACTTCAGACCGCGATGTGAAGTTTGTGGGCCATTTCTGGCGCACTTTATGGCGCAAAATGGGAACGCAACTCCAGTTTAGTTCATCACATCATCCACAAACGGATGGACAAACCGAAGTCGTGAACCGAAGTTTGGGTAATTTATTGCGAAGTCTGGTCGGAGAAAACCCGCGTCAGTGGGACTTGGTGCTAGCACATGCTGAATTTGCGTACAATCGATCACATAGTCGAACAACGGGGAAAACACCGTTTGAAATTGTGAATGGTGTAAATCCCATCACCCCTCTTGACCTCACACCTTTAGTGGTTGAAAAACATTTAAGCTCTGCCGCTGAAGATCATGCTCAGGATGTCAAACAGTTGCATCAGCAAGTCCGGGAGCACATTGAGAAACAATATAAGAAATACAAAGAACAGGTGGATAAGCGTCGCAAGAAAGTCATATTTAAGGAGGGAGACTTGGTGTGGATTCAGCTAGGAAAGGACCGTTTCCCAGCTGGTAGGTTCGGTAAGTTACAAGCACGTGCTGATCTTTGTTTGGTATTTTTGTTCGGTAAAATTCTTGTTTGGTATTTTTGCTCATTCTTTCATTCACCACCTGTAGCCACTTTGATCTTTGTTATTGCATCACATGAACCTTACGAAGAATAAAAAATTGCTTTGATCAACACAATTAGAAAATAAAAATAAAAAATTCAACGAAGGGGGTCTCTGTCTTGGCATGCAAAACGAACTCTCTGTTTGGACCGACAGAATGCATACATGCATATGGGGTTTTTGTCTTAGCATATTTGATTGGCTTGTGAGCTTATTGAGAATGCATAAGGGGTTTTTGTCTTAGCATATTTGATTGGCTTGTGAGCTTATTGAGAACGTGGCAAGCTCTTTTTTTCCGGCTTATAAGCTCATCCACTTGAGCTTATAAGCTTATAAAGTTCATAAGCGCAAGTGGATAAGCTCATAAGATCATTTGAAAAACTATCAGTTAGATCATAAGCTTATCAAATAAGCTAAGACAAACACCCCTTTGCCTATAATCTATCTTAGTTCCTAGTAAACTCAGTGCCTTTCAGTTTTACATTAACATCCATGATACATGCTTATTCTAGCCCAATTCTAACTAAATACTTGCTACTGCTTTAAAACTAATATCTTGTTGGTTTACAAAAAACGTTTAGATGTAAAAAAGTTAGAAATGAACTATACTAGTAATGTCATAGCATGAATAATGAACTATTCGTATGGACAGACAAAATGATCACTTATGATCCATCTTTTCTAGGTAACAGCCAGGTGTTTTATTTTTCTAAGAACCAGAATCGTGTTGGTTCCAAGCAACACAAGTTTAGTCTATTTCAGTTTAAATTAATGAGATTTAATGTTCATAATAAGTTTCACGTGTCAAGCATATTTTCACACAAATTCCAATCAAACACGTAACTCTTCAACTTTTGTCGAAACCAGTAGTGCAAAAATTGAACTACAAGGCCAGGTAATCAGCTAGTACTCGCTACAAGGTCAGTCAATGAGGCGAGTTGAGTAGAATCGGCCCAAAAATCCGGTTCGGTCAAAATTCAGTCAAAACATAATCAAACTTTGTCAAAACTCGGTTTGAAGTATTTGCAAAACTGTGTTAATATTTCTAGGCCTCTATGAGCAACTGTATGGTCCTATAAACTTCAAAATGTATATACAAAAGTATTAATCCGATCCCTCAGTTAATGGGAAAGCAACTTCTGCATGGTTCGACAAGTGGCATCCAAGTGGCCAGCTCGGTGCTTTTTTTTCTAAGCGTAACATACAAGATGCCAGATTTAATCTAACTATGCCGGTCAATGAAGTTATAGAGGACGAGGGATGGTTGTGTCCTCAAGAATGGATGACCAATCACGGTTTATTGCATCAGATTGATGTTCCAGCTTTAAATAAATCAAACAAGCATGGTCAAACAATGCCTTTCTCAGTTGGTGGTGTTTGGAATGATATTCGAAATGAAGGCAATGTCGTCCCCTGGTATAGAATTGTTTGGTACAGCCAATGCATCCCTCGCCATGCGTTTATTTTATGGCTTGCTTTTGGGGAGCGGCTCAAAACACAAGATAAAATGTGCGTTTGGGATCGCCACACTAATATGTGTACGTTATGTAAAAGTCAGCCGGATTCACATCCCCACCTTTTCTTTCAATGCTCTTATTCTAAACAAGTGTGGAACGAAATAAAAAAATAGCTAATATGGACTTAGTATCAGAAGTTTGGACTGACATTTTGAATCACCTGCAACCGCGTTCTAAAGATAATTCAGTTTGGAATGTAATTGGTAAGCTGGTTTTTTGCTGCCACAGTTTATCACATATGGCAAGAGCGCAACCTGCGCAATTTTAACCAAGGTTCAAGATCAGTAGATAAGTTGGTTTGTAATATATATGAAGTGGTGAGATTAAAGCTTATGAGGCTTTCTATAAAGCGCTCGAGTAGTCCTGTGAAGGCCATGGCAATGTGGAAGATCCCAAAACTCGACAAACGCATAGAATGATAGGTAATTTTAATGTTTTATGGTCATATCTTGTTATATCAGATTCTAAGACAATGTGGTCGACTTGTGATGGTGTCTGGTCATGGTTGAAGCTCAGCAACCTTGCCAAGCTTGTAGGTTATGTCTTGTACATAAGTGCCAATTGATTTAGTCATTATTTTCGGGGCATGTTCTGAAAATGTGACTCCTATATGTTCTTTTTCTATTGAGTCTGTACCGAATTTCTCTTTAGAATTAACATTCTTTGCCGGTGGAGAAATCCTCTTTTATCCAAACTAATATAATAAAAAGAGTAACGCCTAACGAGTTTTGCAACTATAATCAAACACAAGTTTAGTACATAAACCGTGCCGAAATCATCATCTTGTAAGAGTGTATGACATGGTGGTTTCAAGGGACACAAGTTTAATGCGTTTCAGTTTACATTCATGTCCGTAATAATTGTCGTGTCATTCATACACAGTTTTGTAAAACTCGGATAACAAGGACGCGTACAAAGTCAGTGACACAGGCGAGTTGCGCATAATCGGCCAAAAAAATTAGTTTGGTCAAACCTCGGTGTTAACTCAGTCAAACTAGTTCAAAACACGGTTAAAGTATATAAACAATTGTGTTATTATCTCTGTGGTCCTATTAACATGTCACACATATAATCTCGAAATTCATATATATATATAAATAATTAAAATCCAAGTAGTCCCAGCCTAGGGCGATTACTATCTACAAGGTATCTGACTCCTCAAGTAGCGGCTAGCAAGTGTTACGAGTATAATTAAAACAATAACAACAACGTCTCCGCCAGACATAACTAACAATAACAACAAACAATACCGTTTTACCTATAACCAAAACTAACATGCATATAAAAATAGCATGTACAAGTAACATCAAAAGGAGATATATATAAACGTATCCAAACCGTGGTCTGGTAACGCGGTGACATGAGCGTATTGTTGAATAATATCATAAACTTTCCCCAAATTAGAGCACAGTTAATTAATTAATAAATTAAGACAAATTATTATTAAGCTAATAATCACAAAATTAATAACAAGAGCTCTAAATTAAGTAAGTAATTTCGGAAAGTAGTTGTTTCATTCGATTGTAAATTGATGTATTAAAAAACAAAGTGTGCAAGTCACTTCTCATAAAAAAGTGAAGTATGAGGGAAATGAATGGAATGTATCTACATGTGAATAATGTCTAGATTCATTATTGCTCTTGTTGTTTGATTTACTGCTTCTATTGTTTATGAATTTTGATTTTTTTTTTAATTTTCGCGCTTCTTGATAATGGAAAGGTTCGATTTGTGAAACGGTTATATCCAATTAATAAAATAAATAAATAGGTTTTTTAAACATTTATTGACTATTAGAGAGTGTTTGGGAGCGTTTGTAACTAAATTATTTGATTAGCTTATAGTGTTTGGCAATGAAAAAGACAAAAGTGTTGATGAACACGTGAGTGATTTATATCTATTGAGCAATAAGAATAAGATTAAATTTAAAAATAAATAGGAAATATAGAAATAGAATAATCACGAGATGAATTTGTTATTGCTAGGGGTTAGCATGGTGCGGATCGGTGCGGATTCTGGTAAAAACCACACCACATCCGCAATTGCGGTTTTTAAAAAGTGAGGATCCGCAACAGCGCGGTTTTTGCGGTGTCGGTTTTGCGGGTTTTTTTTGCGGTTTTTACGGGTTTTAACCGCACCGCACCACCACTTATAATTTATATAATTAATATGGATTTTTGCGGTTTTTAGTTTATAATGTTGGTTTTTCGGTTATAACAATGCATATATTTAATGTAAACACACACATCACTTAGAATATTATTGATAATATGCACTAGAAGCCTTATAATACACATTAAATAATCAATGTGCTATTTTCGGTTTTATAAAATTAATGTGCGGTGCGGTGCGGATTTTGTGGTTTGGTTTTACGGGTAAAACCGCAACCGCACCGCATTTTGCGGTTTTTCTTTTTTCTTAAAACCGAACCACCAGTTTTTAGTGTGGTGCGGTTTTTGTGGTGCTGTTTTTGTGGTGCGGTTTTTGTGGTGCGGTTTTTCTTTTTTCTTAAAACCGAACCACCAGTTTTGAGTATTTGACTGTTTATGACGAGGGATGAAAAGTGTATTTCATGAAGAATAGAATCAAGTAAATGAATAAGATAATGATCAAAGTGATCTAAACTAAAATCCTTAAGGATTAAGACGATTATGCATGTGTACTCGATAAACTTTAGTGACATGAGGCAATACCCTAAACTCAAAAGACACTAAGTCACTTAAGTGTATTAATCATAACAATCAAAAAAATTGATTTACAAGACTATGTGACGTCTATACGTTTATCTAGATAGACGGACCTAATGATATAGTGTGGGTGCACAAGAAAAACACGTACATCATATAAAAGCTCACATAAAACAATGATTACGTCACACACATATATCATACAAAATATGTTAGCATTTAGCATTAATAATACGTATCATAAAGATAAACTTAGAGATTTTAGATCGGGATTGCTAACCCAAGAACAAAACCGTCGAAATAATTATGCATTCAACAATTAAGAAAGTAATCATTGAGTCTCAAAATAACATGAAGAAACTATAATCATATGTCACGAGAACAAGTTAACATTGTGAAATCACAAAAATACATATGCGAGACGCAAGTAGTCTAGATCGACTAAGGAGAATCCTAAGTACTACTTGTTTAATAAGCAATCCTAAGTACAATTTAGGCTTACAAATTATTTTTCTGAATTACATTTGTATCCCTTTTCTCCTTCTTCTACTCACGATTTAGCACTACAATTGAGTTCTTACGAATTAATCTTGGAACAAGTTTTCATTTTTTTCTTGTAAAAAATATCTTTATGGAGATTTACAAAAACATAAAGTTAATTTCATTTTAACGATTCCATTCTTCTAAATTTTTCATCTTGAGGCTTGACTCTTCATTGTTAATGATCAATTGTTTTCTCTCAAGCCTTTACTCCAGTTTGTAACTATGACAATGATTTTATAGGCATCCAAATGAAACAAAACTCTCTAACGCTTCCAACTGGTCTTGATTTCAAACCGTATCAACATCTTTATCATTATTAATAAGAAAGTCGAAATCGCCACAAATTTTAGATTTGGATTTTATGAGTTACCGAACAACTTAATCTTTACAACAAATATGAAAGAAAAATGATTTGTATGCCTAATTCATGAACCTAAGAATAAACCTACAAATATGATTGGTGAAAGTTATGAATTGATTGGTGAATATGATGTGAGAGAAATGAGTGTATTCACTTGTCAAATTATGAATGGAGTAAGCATACTTGTTGGTCTAGTTAATAGGTCTATTTATCATTACTCAATAAGAAATTGAAAGCGCAAATCTCGTCTAGAGGATACAAACCCACCAAGAAGAAAAGAAAGGTAGATATGCAATAGAACATTTCATTAATGGGCAAATCGCATTAATGTATCAATCTTTTTTTTGTTGCAAAGTTAGTATTTTAACAAGTTTTTCGGTTACATTTCTAACGATCGTTATTTTATTATTGCATCGTTAGTCCTTTATATGTTATTTTGTTAAAAAAAAGTATTTTCTACTTATTTTTAAAACTTATACACGTTTTATACACACATTTTTTACACGTTTTTATACACACATTTTTTACACGTTTTTATACACATATTTTTATACACGTTTTTCTACATGATTTTATCCACGGTTTTATACACACATTTTTATAGACACGTTTTATACACACATTTTTATACATATATTTTTATACACGTTTTCACACACAATTTTATCCACGTTTTTTTAAAAAAAGTGCATAAAAATGTGTCTATAAAAACGTGTATAAAAATGCATGTATAAAATCGTGGATAAAAACATGTAGAAAAATGTGTATATAAATGTGTGCATAAAAACGTGTATAAAAATGTGTGTATAAAAACGTGCATAAAAATGTGTGTATAAAAACGTGTAAAAAATGTGTGTATAAAACGTGTATAATTTTTAAAAACAAGTAGGAAATATTTTTTTTAACAAAATCATATAAAGGACTAATGATGCAATATTATAATAACGATCGTTAGAAATGTAACCGAAAAACCTGTTAATTATCTAACCTTGCAACAAAAAAAAAGATCGATACCCTAAATTGAGAAAAAAAAAGATGAGTGCATTTAATTGACATTAAACCTAAGATTGGTACATTTTTATGCGATTTGCCCTTCATTAATTTTCCAAATATTAAAATAGTATTTTTGTTATTAAATTGTGTATTTGGGAATATATGGAATTTTAAAGTTTTAAAAGGATATTGTCGTAATTATCAATGTTGCAAAAATCGCGAGTTGCTAGCCGGACGGTCGACCACCCTGTAGCCTGTAATCAGTCTAGGCGCGATTAATCGGTTTTGCAAATTTTATATATAAATTTCAAAGTTACTTGTATGAGATGGATACAACACTTTAAATACACTAAAATTAAATGAGTTCAAAGTTACATTGTTCAAAACATAGACATAGATAATAAAAGTTAACAGTTAATAATTCAAAGTCACATTGTAAAAACCACAACGCATCCGCAATTGCGGTTTTTGCTATTGCTAGGGGTTAAATAATTAAATATTTAGTTTCGTTAAATATAAAAAAATGTGGGTCCTAAAAAAGTGGTGTTATGGGGTGTTATGATTAGAAGAGTATTTTTATGTGTTGGTGTTGAAATGTTAAAGCTGATGTGGCAGCACTTTTTTGATGTTATGATATTATGACACCTAGAGCTCTTAAGCCGAAAATCATATAGACCATGCACATTTTTATTACCACTGAATACCAACAACGATACTTGACTATTATGTTTTACGCATACCCTCATTTGAATTAGAATAATAAAAGAGTGATGGCATAAATATTGAACAGGAATCAATAAACTACCATCATTTAGTTTTCGTACCTCGATATCAGTTTCCTTTATTTACTGTGAAACCAAACGGCATAATTTGAATATGACAATCCCATTACAAACGGCATATTTATTTCGATGTAGCTTATCGTTCAATTGAACTTATTTTAACTTGATGGTTAAAAAAACAAAAAAAAAGGGTATCCTGCATGCTTACACAAAACGACAACATCACCTAATTACAAGGTCGATAAATAACTTTTAAATTTGGTCGAGCAAAAGAACAATTTCATTTAAAAGTTGTCAAAGTTGGAACATATCTCTTATACTAAAGGATTCAGCCTCTTAATTTATTGGGGGAGGAATTCAAGTCTTGAAAAGTAAATGTAGTTAGCCGAGATTCAATATATTAGACCTTTTCATGAACATGAAAGCATGAACTAAGTTTTTACTATGGTTAATAAAAGTATAAACCTCTTCATCTTATTATAAAAGTTTAACAGTTAATAATTCAAAGTCACATTGTTCAAAACATAGACATAGATAATTTGTTATTGCTAGGGGTGAGCATGGTGCGGATCGGTGCGGATTCTGGCAAAAACCACACCGCATCCGCAATTGCGTTTTTTAAAAAGTGAGGATCCGCAACAGCGCGGTTTTTGCGGTCTTGGTTTTGCGGGTTTTTTGCGGTTTTTGCGGGTTTTAACCGCACCGCACCACCACTTATAATTTATATAATTAATGTGGATTTTTGCTGTTATTGGTTTACAATGTTGGTTTTTTCGATTATAACAATGCATATATTTAATGTAAACACACACATCAATTAGAATATTATTGATAATATGCACTAGAAACTTATAACACACATAAAATAATCAATGTGTCGTTTTTCGATTTAAAATAATCAATGTGCGGTTCGGTGCGGGTTTTGTGGTGCAGTTTTACGGGTAAAACCGCAACCGCACCGCATTTGCGGTTTTTCTTTTTTCTTAAAATCGATCCACCGGTTTTTTGCAGTGGTGCGGTTTTTTGAGGTTTTTGTGGTTTTGCGGTTTGCGTTGCGGTTTCTGCTCATCCCTAGTTATTGCTATGAGGCTTACCAATTCATTTTACATACTTTGTGTATAAAATTAAAAAAATGCAATATTATAAAAAAATGTCTATTTTAGTCATTTACATATTAATTCAATATATAATATAATTTGTCAAACACTAAAAAAACTGATTATCTAATTATTGCGATATGAAACAAAATAATCAAATCCAAACAATATATTGTAACAGTTGACTATCTAATTATCCGTTTTCAAAACGAATAATCTATTTTCAATAACCGACCACAAACACCCCCGTAGTATGTATAAAGTAATTTTAGTCAAACATGATTTATCTTGAAGAAAAGCTAAAAACTTCCGAAACTATTTTATTCAAAAAGTAAGGGAAGAGGCAAGTGAATGAGTTAATCAAAAGAAATTATTTGAGCAGTATGTTGGTACCAAGCCATGGCAAAAAGTGGTGCCACCTCACCCATTTTCTTTCATAACACCAAAACACACCATAAAATCAAAAAACACCCTCCATAGTCAATACTATAATTTTTAGTGTTATGAGGACCTACTTTTTTTAATTCTTTTTTTATCAACAATAAAAAAAATACATTTATTCATTTATAAAAAAAAATACATTTTGGTATATGTCAAAAAAAACAATTTATTCATTATATATGACATATAGTGGCAGCAGCCAAGAATCAAAAACCCAAACGCAGCAGCAACCATCTTCAAGCCCATAAACACAATAGGGTTTATTCTTTCCTTCTTCTTCTTCAAACGCAGCAGCAGCAGCCAAGAATCAAAAATGGTGAAAGGCTATTTTTTTTGTAAAAAAAAATTATAAAGCACGAAAATGCGAGACGCGGTACGGCGTCTCGCGTTTTCGCGTCGCGTTTTCCCCGACCATTTGGGCTGGGGATCTCCGCGCCAGACTCGAAAACGCCATGTGGAGTGTGGTTCTCGCGTTTTTAGGTGCCATTTTCGCCCACGGCTTGAGCCACCAGCTACCGTACCTGTGCTCTTAATGTCTTTTTGACAAACTTTTAAAATGATTTAATTTTTGATCTTGCACAACAAGTTTTATCAGCCATTTTTATATTTTTTCTTTGCAACAATCTAATTTGTTTAAATAATTAGTGTATCCTCTCTCATCTAACAATCTAATTTGTTTTAATAGTTAGGTGAACCATGATGAAAAACGATGGCTTGACAATTTCATAAATGTGCTTCATTTCATCTAAATGGCTAAATACTTTGTTATATTTGTCTCTACAATTTTAGATTTATTCTTTCTTTTGAATATGTTATCAGATTCATAAACGTGTTTTCAGTAAATAAAAGATGCCGATTCCTACAGTTGTCAAGGTATGGTCATCGTTTCATTTCACCAGGCAGATTAAATACCTTTTTATTTATCAATTTGGAGAAGTTGAACAGCGGAACTTTAGGGTGTGTTTAGTTGTTGAGTTTCCCAGAAAAGTTTTCTTAGAAACACAGAGAAAACAGAAAACATGTTCAAAATGAGTATTTTCTGAAATTCCTCTACTAAAAACAGAAAACTTGTTTTCTCCTATCATAACTATGATTCAGAGAACTTGAATTTGGAGTTCTCCAGTTTTCAAAAGGTTTCCTAGAGAAAGAAAAGTTACTCCGTTCTTAAGAAAACTAAAGAAAGAAAATTAAAAAAACTTTCCTGTAACTAAACGCACCCTTAGTTTTCCTTTTCCTATGTTATACGAGATTTGAAAGACCATATTTTTTATTCATAACCAAAAAGGTTTGACAGATAGGATCAATGTTGAAGGGGCATCTGTTTCGATGCTATGGATGTTAAGTAGATAATTAAACAACACAATATTAGAGCCCCATGTGTCATAACACCATAACATCAAAAAAATACTGACACGTTAGCTTTAACACCATAACACCAACACACACAAAAACCTCTCTAATCATAACACAACATTAACACCATTTTTTTGAGACCCACCATTTTTCTTTTTTTCTTTTTTTAAAACAAACTAAATATTTACTCAATTAGTAAAAATATAAATTATAATAATAAAAAACGAAATAAAAAAAAATAAAAACCATTTTGGGCAACTTTCTCCTCTCATTCTTCATCTTCATCTTCTAGATCCGAGACACAAAAAAACACACACTAGACACACACACACACTGTAAAAACACACACACACAAAGACACACTAGACATACACACATAAAAAAAAGGATTTTTTTTTAATGTGCAGCGTTGTTGCGTTTGTGTGTTAACGTCGCCACCAACGGTGTTGGGCAAAGTCACACGCCGGCAACGGCGTTAGTTCGGCCCCAACGCCGTGATGACACCTAGCCCTCTTAATGTAGATGTTTTTAGTTTTTCTGTTGCTTGCATCCAAGATTAATGGTGCTTGGAATAGTTTTTAAAAATATATGTCATAGTTCCAACATGAGTGTTTATTTTGTATAAAAAGGCATGTGCTTTAATGGTGCATTGAGTAGTAGCCCTTCGTCTCACAATAATTGTCCTCTAATAAAAAAATATATTAAAAATTATATAATAATTACCGCTTTCTCACTCTTATTTTTATAGTTTTACTCTCAATTAATTATGTATTATAATCTTCAAAGTTTGTGATAATAATATCTATCATGTTAGAATTATCCTTAAATTAATGTGGCCTTGACCATTTGGACCTTTAACTATGCCTTAATGAAAGATTATACCCAAACTACCAAATGGCAGTTACTTGATGGAAGTAACGACCATAAGAATATATATATATATATATATATTAGGGATTGTGGTTTTCCAGTATTCTGTCACATAAAAATCTCTCTCAATCAAACACCATAACTATTGACAATTCATCCATCGAATTGGTGACTTTACTATCGGAATCGACGAACCCTAACGTTATGGCTTCATCATCAAACCCTAATCATCAGTCGGTTCTTAACCTCATCCTTAGTTTACTTGATGTATTATTATGATTACATGAGATTGATCTTGACATATTTTAGACACACACACTTTAACACACGTGGCATCACAAGACAGCGGTTCTAAAATCCACCACAGGATAATTATTGTCATACGATAACTAATGGTTTTGCGAACGAACCAGATTAAATTGATATCCACATGTCAGCGTTATCTTAAGATTAACTTTAAATATTATGTATGGTGATCCCTGTAATTCACTTAATCGATTAAAGAAATAAACTAATATAGTATGCATCATGTGTTTGCAAATTGGTGATTTCGATGTTTAATTCGTGAAGTCGCATCACCACGCAATAAATGAATATATTCAACACATCATGCTATATTTTCTTTTTTCTCTATGAATATTACGAATACTGTTTGGGATCTATGCGGATACACGAGAAATTTATAAATACATCAAAACCACATGCATACATAATTTGTTTCTGATCTTTTATGGTCATAAAAAAAAGTTCACACCTCCGATGGGTATGGAAATATTAAACATTTCAATTAAGAACTTCTTGAATTGTTAAATGGCACTCATAAGTTAGACGTTCTTACATTGACCAGGGCATACATCATATTTTGACTGATAGGGAATTTCACCAAAATAACCAATACATTCTTGCGACACAAGCAACACAAGTATTCTACCTTGAAGACCTTGCTAGAAAACCACGTGGTTGGAAGGTCGTCGAACATGTTTATCATCGAGATGTGGCAGAGTCCGATCAAGATGTTATACATGGTAGCAGTTCATCACATGTTACACTGTCTGTTGGTTTGACTTGTTTGGAGCATACGGATTTGAGTATAAATGCTCAATCGACAGAAGTGGACGCCCCACCAGTTAATGATGACAATGCTAATGCTAATGAAGACAATGCTGATTTTATTAATAATGAAGATGATGTCGTTGCACATGTCCTTGATGATGATGATGTTGAAGTGTCTGATGATGATGAAGTGAACCCTAGTACTAATGTTGAAGAAGTTTTATCTAGCGATGATTCTGACGATGACAATTGATCTTAAGTTGTAGTTTGAATGAAACAATTATTATATGCTTAAATGTGTAATTTTTCTTTGAATGGAATTGTTTTTATATGTTTAAATGTGTAATTTTTATTTGAATGGAATTGTTTTTATATGTTTAAATGTGTAATTTTTATTTGAATGAAATTGTTTTTATATGTTGTATATTTATATGAATTTGTGTATTAGCATTAATTGGTCCACGAAATTGTGTGTTCTTGTACTTGTTATTTTACAGATGGCGTGTGTAGCTCCTAGATCACACGGTGGGGATGCTGGTGGTAGTCCACCCAGACGGCCCACACGGCCCGTACCGGCCCAGTGCCAAAGTAAGAAATTGTGATTTTTTTATTTTTATTTTATAACACTGATTCTTTTTAATTTCTTTTAATTGAATTTTCACGACTCAATAACTTATCTTTGTAGGTTCGATGCTACGTATTGAGACGGGAAATCGGTCCTTAAGGAAGGCGTTTAGAGAAAATAATGAACAACCTTTGAAGATTGGCTTTGATTACGAGGATCTTGGTACCTTCCATCCTTTAGGCAATTTTTCAGGCATGTTGAATAGTCTTATGGGGGAAACAGTCCGGCCACTTCCCCTTGCTTGCGAGTGGGAAAGCGCATATTTACCCTACACTTGAGGTATTAATTATTTATTTTACTTCTATTCTTATTGTTATCGACGTTTAGATATGCGTGTTATGTTTAAATTGTTTGTTTATTTAAATGCATATGTTTATATGTAGAGCTATTTCAACCTCGCGGAATGGTACAATAACCAGGACAAAGTGGTGGTTGACCAAAATGTATATACGGTGGGGGAAAGGGTAAGGCTTGGGCTGGAACTTAAATTGAGGCTACTTTGGCGCAAAAATAAGAACAGGATCAAGGCTGACCATTATGCAAAACATACGTCGCCCGACGAGGCAAAGAATCATCCGTCGCCGCCGAGAGTGTGGGGCGACAGAACCGAAGATGATTGGAATCAGTTGGTTGACTGGTGGTCCCAACCGGATCGGGTGTCGAGAAGTTTGCAGAATGCCGTTAACCGAGCAAAAAACACGATAATAACCCATCAAGGAAAAAAATCATTCGCGCAAGGAAGGAATGAATATGTAAGACTCTTTATAATTTTTGTGATATTTTAAAGGTGTTTATATTGTTTATTTATAGCTCGTTATTAATTTATTTGATATTGTATAGAAAGTCGACAAAGGGTATTACGAGGACCTCATTGAAACGTGGAGGAGGGGCACTCAAATAAGAAGACTGGCCAATTTAAAACCACTATAAACAAGCAGAGATATGTAAGTAATTTAACTCTTTACATGCTTTAATAACTTATTTTATTTGTTTTTAACCTTTTTTTTTCTTTTTCTTTCACAGTTGGATATGAAGGCCATGCAAGATAATGTTAAAGCCGGCCTCATCCCGTTCAAGACCGATCAAGAAATATTGGATGAAATCGTTCCGAGTGACAACCGCCAGAATATGTCGGGCATGGGCAGGAAGTTACCGGGTGGTGGCTCAACTTCTCGCAGGCGCGCAAATCGTGCATTTGGAGATGTTATGACTCGGGATCAGATCACGCAGATTTTCAGGCAACAAGAGCAAGAGAAAGAGTTGCTGAGGAAGCAAGCTGAGGAGACGCAGGCACGAGCTTATTTGGTTGTGTTAAAGGCTGACGCGGCGGCATAATGAGCTAATGTGGCGCAACAAAATTCCGAGGCGAATAATGCCGCCCTAGGTCAGTTTTTTATGCACTACAACTCACCAAATAGTGCTCGTCCATTTATCCCTCCTACTTTTAGTCTTGTACCCCCACCCCCACCCGGTCCTATGCCCCAAATCACCCCTAATTGGGCTCACTTACTCCAACCTCCCTTTCCCTTTACTCAACCACTCCAACCTCCTTATACCGGCCCACTCCAACCTCCCTATACCGGCCCACTCCAACCTCCCTATACCGGCCCATTTTCTCCCATTCCCGTCACCAATAATAACTTCAACAACTGTTATCGTCCCGTTCTCAACTCCATCGCCTCTGGTTCTAATTCTCAAGCCGAACGTCCCCACTACATCCTTCAAACGAATCCCCATATGAACGATTCGCGGAGCTGTGAACAATTGGCTCAAGATTTGGCTCGTGAAAACAATAACGAGTCATCAGGGGAGGAGGAGGAGGACGAGCAACGTACGGGTGGTGATGATGACTATTCGGACGACGACGACGACGACGAGTAGGCGTTTTTATGTAGTATCTTAGTATGTGTAATAACTTTTAGACTTGTTACATTTGTGAAACATGGATTTAGTATTTTATCGTGGCGTGGATTTTGTTGAATGGAATTGTGACGTTTAGTAGTAATTTAAAAGTGGATTTGTTGAATTGTATTTGTAACATTTTTGTAATTTATCGTATTGTGGATTTGTAGTATTGTAACGTTTAGTGATTTATTATTGTATCGTATTGTGGATTTGGCGAATTCTGGATTTGTTGAAATGTAGATTTTTTCCGGAAAAAATCTGGAAAACTGGACAGGCGTCCAGTTTTTTTTTCCGAGGCACACTTTAGGGTCGACATTGTCGACCCTAATCTCAATATTAGGGTCAACAATGTCGACCCTAAACTTAGTGCTATACCTACGTGGAATACCACTTGTTTAATAAATATCAAACTTAGGGTCGACATTGTCGACCCAAAGTTTCAAGTGTAATGTCGACCCTAAGAAATTAAATATTAACTGGTTTTCTATATTAAAATGGTTGTAATAAATATAAAAGTTTAGGGTCGACAATGTCGACCCAAAGTGTCAAAGGCATTGTCGGCCCTAAAATTAGTCAAACTATTTTGTTGAAATGTTGTGGTCCCCATTGTCGACCCAAATTTCAAAGGTATGTGTCGACCCAAAGAATTTTGGGTCCAGAGTTTTGGATCGAGTTCTTAGGGTCGAAATTGTTGACCCTAAACTCTTTGGGTCGACACCCTTTGTAATTTAGGGTCGAAATTGTCGACCCTACACCCTTATATTGTGATTTTTTATAAACCACGTAGACCAAACATATAATTTTGTCAAATATAAAGTACTTTATCATAGCTAAAACAAGATCTAAAGCTAAAGATAAATAAAATTTGACCTCCAACCATCATCCAAATATATATGAAATGGAATCAATGCAAAGTGCATGTACGATGATATAATTACAAATCTCAGCCTGACCAAATTAAGGTAATTAAGCACAAGGTAATAAAAAAAACATGCTTAAAAAGGTAGTAAATTTTAATATTCATAGTGATCATATTCATCTATCCATGTGATGATGAACTTCAGGACTCTCCATAATACTCTCTAAACAAGGTTTCCACTTTGTAACATTTTCTCCTCTTAATCTACTTTTCTCAATCTCCCCCAACACTTCTTCGAGTTTCCGACCTTGATCCTTCTTTAACTGAAGTAATAACCACTGTAACTCATCTTTTGTTAATACCAACTTTACCTTCATTGTGCTACTTTCTTTACTGAAAGTATCACCACCACCACTTGTTTTCTCATATTCTTGTTTCTCTTGTTGCTCATGTTGATGTTGCGATTTCGGGTTTTCTTCATCTTGTGTTGCTTCTCTTTGAATGCATGTTTCCATATAGTTTCCCATTTCTTGTTGCCAAAAGTAAAGAAACTTGTCTTCTTTTATGTGTTACAGAAAGAGTTTTAGTTTCTTGGTTTTAAAGTACACTTAAACTTTTGTTTATAGTAGTGTATGAGAATAAGGGAGTTTGAGAGGGAAAATATGGGAGTGTGGAACCTTTCAACTAATGCTGATGGTGTGTGGGGGGAAAGCTTAATAGTAGTATTTATAGGTAACAGGACTAATCTTTATACTAATATAGGAGTATTAAGGCGTGTGCTTTATGAATTTTTTTTTTTAATAAGTTTCTTTCATTTTCTCTTTTCGCTTAGTGACATTTAGAGTAAAAAATAAATAAACGCGTTTCTTTGATTTCATCTTCCCGTCTATAAATATAAGAGGAAAACATAAATGAAAATCTTTTAATTTCTCTTTTTTCCTGTAGACATAAGAAGAAAAAACAAACGCACTTATTTAATTTCATCTTCCTACTTGCATGCAAAAATGAAAATAAATACTTCCTTTAATAAAAACAGACAGTGCTTAGTATCTTACTCATTTTCATTGAATTTTGATCATGTAAGACATTCTATTATGGGTAGTTGTATTTCGACGCGACTGTACTAGTTTCATTATTATTTTATTGGTTAGACTTAAAGAAGGCACCCTTCTTTGTTCCTTATTTTCGATTCTCCCCACAATATAGTTATGTGTTGTCTCATTTGTCTCTATTTTTATGTCAAATTGTCATGTACTTAAGCATCGCAATTGTTTCAATCACACGTATAAACGAATGTTTGTTTGTTTTTAATATAAAATAGTCGAAGCCGTAATTTATACTTGTTCACTTTAGTTCATGTGAATGCATATAGTCGTTACGTAGACAATAACTTAATGCGCAAGGTCACAAAAATAATGTTGTATAACTTAACTAACTCTACGTTTATTTAAAGCATTTAATTTTGCATAATGTAGTAGGGACATGGAAATTATGTCCACCACGTTCATATATGAAACCTAGAATTAAGCAATACCTACTCGTACTAATTTGTGGGTTCACATGAGAGGCTCAATTTTGTCTCGATGTAAGCTGTTTATGCATTTGTTATTTGGTTGTTGGACCATACCACCGATTCCATGATTCCCGGTTTCCATTATATACTGTTTACCATCCCATACTTATATCTTCGTTTTGCTATAGCAAGCCAATATATATGAATTCATTTGTTACGACATTTAAGTCGTCGGTCTCATTTGGTCTGTTGCTATAAATTAGATCTTCATCGATCAAAAAAGCCAGAAATCGTTTAGTTGCCTGTTTTGTATTCGAGTAATGATTGACATACCTAATTGACATGTCTAAATGTATGTCTAATTATATTTTGCATCATTCTGTCCACATTGTTGATTTAGGCACAAGTTTAGTCATACTTTTAAGCATTTCAATCATTTTTGTTTATGCATAACAACATTAATTGGTACGTCGTGCATATTGAATTGTGCCGTAAAAGTTTCTTATTTGTTGACTGGTTCTTCTTCGTCAAGATGATTTTGAATGATGATTTTTTGAAACTTGATAGGGATTGAAGATGGAAAGTATTTTGAACGTTTTGACTAGTTCGGTTATCTATTACGCACGTACCTTTGTCACTCTCAAGTAGAGTAGTGGACACTATATATCTCGAGAGTAATTAACAAGTTTAATTTGAATGTTGTGATTACATGTTTGAAAGATATTTAGAAGTTAATTTGTAGATGGTGGAATTTGGATGTTCATCCTTATGAGTCGTACGAAGATTGGCTCTTTTGGTTCAAAGATCTATCGTTTAGGTATCTAAGACGAAGAGGTTGTTGGAAGGCTGTGTTTTACGTTGCTTGGTGGAGCCTTTGGAACCTGTTCAGGAACCGCAATTCCTTTTTGCGCTCATATCGTCCCCGTATAAGGTTGTCCTATTTTTTCGACAATAGGTATTTCACGTCTCTTTTTATTGGTGTGTAGCTAGATGTGTAATAGAACTTTGAATTGGGTTGTGGCTTAACACCTCTTTTTGATCCTGTTGTATTTTCTAGCTCCTTGCTAGTGGTTCTTATAAAGTCGCCGTTCAAAAAAAAGCAAGTATTGAAAGGAAATAACAAAGAAAAAGAGGGTCTTACTCCATAAAAATTGGTCAAGCATAGCCTAGATGTTATGTTACGAATTTGATCCGATCCCTAATTAAAAGTAAACCCTTTTGTCTAACAAGTGATGATAGGGTGTCGTTTGGGTCAAATGATTTAGGACCGGTGAGTAGTGAGCGTTGAGATCTTTAATACTCATTTGATAAATAGCAAACAATTTTATCTATTTTTTTGGAATGTTCATTTCCAACGCTTCAAGAAGTAGCATTTAGGAGCGTTGAGCATTTAAGAGTTTATTTTAACTCGTATAATTACACCTACAAACTACTCGTTACCAAACAATTTATATAGGAACAAAAAATGTACCGTCTTACATATAGCTACTCGCTCAATATTAACTGTTTACTGGCTCATTGAAATTGTACTTTTAGCAAAACACACTCTAATGATGTAAGAGATTTTAAGTTTATTCTCACTAAAGGCTCGTTTGCATATAGTATATCTATTCAAAAAGATGTAAAATTTGAATATTTGTTTTGAAACGAGCTGATTTTCTATAACACTTAGCAAGATGCTAGTGAGAATAATTCACAAAGGAGAGTACATAAGAGGATTTTGCATCCAGTTGTTCCAATTAGTGGAAGACAACTTATTTCTAGTGGAATACCATCTAAACGTATTTCAACAATAAAGTCAAATAAAAAAACATCTTAAGGAGGAGAAGACGAGATATACGTTCTCGTTACGAAGACGCCAAAGCTGCTCCACTAAGTTAACCCGCAGTATAACAGTTAGTTGTCCTTTTTCATGAGGTTACATGCATGTTACCAATCCAAACAAATAAGTCTCGAATGCAGCTAGAAGGCGGGACCTCCAAATCCAACCAGGCGAAGACTTTATTCCAAATATCAGCTGCTAAGGAACACAACCACAATGAGTGGATAGAGGTTTCCACGCTAGAGTCACAAGTAGGACATGTTAGAGAATCCAACTCAATCCCTCTCCTACTAAGATCTCTCATCCTAGTGGTCAACCTGTGTCCCGAACAGCTCTCCACAGAAAGATGTTAATCTTTTTAGGAAGATAACGATTCCAAATAGTTTCAGACCCATCATCAGGAAGAATGCAATTATCTATGTGATCACGCGTACATTTAACGGTAAAAGAAGGAGAACCAAGAGACCAAATCCAAGAATCCTCCGAGTCTGAGAATTGGACATATCTAAGATAGCAGTGAGGATAGTTTTTACTGATGAAGAAGGGTACCGCGTAAAATCGGCCGGCGACAGTAGGAAACCCAACAATTATTCCAGACCTCACAAGAATATTTTTACTACATTCTTTAATTCTATGTGCCAGACGGTATAGACGAGGGAATTTGGATTGAAGGGAGATCTCACCAATCCAAACATCCTGCCAAAACTTCGTATCCGTACCATTCCCCACTCGTTTACGAAGAAACGAAAGGGGGATGATCCCTTTTTCGTGCATGGCGTTGATAGACTTAGCTATTCTGCCCCACACCCCTTGATCACGAACGTGTGAATAAAAAGAGTTATCCAAACCAGGACCACCGTGGACAGCTTTAATTACACGAACCCATAGAGCATTAGGGTTTTGGAAGGAATAACGCCACCTCCATTGAGAATAAGAGCCTGGTTGAGGGAAAGAGGCTACAATGCCAAGGACCACCATGATCTTTAGAAGCCTAGAAGGCAGTGTTCCAAAGCGGTGGGGATTACAAAAAATCCAAAGGAATTTTTATTTCCCTTCCACATTGCTCCCCAAAAGATTCTTAGAGCTGGAGCGACTCTGTTTTTTATAAATAGAAAGAAAGGCATGGGGAAGATGGAGCATTAATATGTACCATTCGAGACTACAAACAGAAGACATAGATGAGTGTTCCTGCCGCCAATAGGAAAGCATAGAGGCCTTCCAATAGGAAAGGGCGCTCTTAGAGAACTTATCAATCAAAAAATCCAATTGTAGTTGCTGCATGTTAAAACCACGGAGCCAAGATACTTGAAATAAGGAGGAAGTAGCTAGACAACCTGTGAGCGGGGGGGGGGGGGGGGGGGATGAGACTAAAGCTTTAACTTCATCAAAAGGAACTCCAACCCCAACTAAGTTGGATTTATGGAAGTTAATTTTGAGCCCCGAAACTCTATGAAAACATTCAAGGATAATAGATAAATTCCGAATGTTTTCACGCGACCACTCCCCTACAAACAATGCGTCGTCTGCAAAGAAAAAATGAGAAAGAGACAAGGTATGCATAGTAATACCCCTGTACAGCCCGGCAGCAATAGCATCCTCAATCGCCACATGAAGACCTTCCATGGCAATAATAAAGAGAAACGGAGACAAGGGATCTCCTTGACGCAAACCACGGCTAAGATAAATTCATTAAGTTGGGCTCCGTTAACAATGAACAACGAAGTGGTCATGATTAAGACATCCCCTTGATACCAAGAGATCCACGAGCCATGAAAGCCCATAAATTTCATGATTCTGAAGAACACTATACCAGAATGGTTCAAAAAGCTTTTTTTTTCAAAATTATTTTGAAGATCATGAGCTTATCCCTTTTTCTGTTAGCACCATTTGTTGACTTCACGTTAACGCAGAGGGGGTCGTCCACAATTTGACGATGTTTAACAAAGGCAAGTTTGTTCACAACTAATTATCCAGAGTCAATAAACCCTTGCCTAACGATTCGCCAGAAGCTTAGCAATGATTTTGTATTGGGCACCAATAAGAACTATAGGACGGTAATCACTAAACCACTAGAGGGTTAGAGGATCTTAGGAATTGAGGGCAACTGAAGACGTGTTACAACCTTTAGGCATGATGCTTGAGCTAAAAAACTCTTGAATATATATATATATATATATATATATATGTATATATATATATGTATATATATATATGTATATATATATATGTATAATATATATATGTATATATATATGTATATATCAAAAGATGTAAAATTGAATATATATCCAAAATATGCATAAAAACCATAGTACCATGTGTTCATAGTGTTTTGCTAATCATACCTTTAAATATATTTTTTCGGACATGTTTGGTATGAGGCTTTAGGTTATGGGGAATGGAAATCAAAGTGATACAAAATGTTTGTTTAAAGATGTAAGTTTCTTAGAAAACCATACGTCAAAATCAAAATGCTTTGTTATTAACTTTTACTTTTTATAATAATATAATTCATTAGTGATTTTCTCCATTTATCAAAACCAGTGTGAATTAGCGGGTATCTAACTTTTACTTTTTATAATAATATAATTCATTTGTAATTCATTTCGCTAATCAAACATGATAGTCATCTTTTTTTATCGGTGAACATATTTGCCTAAATTAGGCTGTTTAAAAGGATTTTTGTATGTTTACTCCAACAAAATAACATCTTTTATTGTATGTTTATTTTAGTGTAAAATTTAAGTAACAAATGAATAATTAACAATGTAGTTGTGTAACTAACAACAATTCGAGGTTTGGTAGAAATTTGATACAATTCCATATTTGAATAAATCCAAACAACAATGTTTGTTATGATACAATTGATAAAACCCGTGTCATTCCACCGTATACCGAAACTCATACCCAGTGTGATTTATGAGAATTAACCAAACGGACCCTTAATATAAAAGTAATGTTTTTGGCTAAACTAATACATTTTAATCAATATTTTTAAGTCTTTTTCTGAAATTTGTTAGAAAAAGAGGAGTGGGACGATGATGATCTGTAAAACTGAGAAATGACAGTTTGTTAGTTTATACAGCATAACTGCATGGAGTTAACTCAAACGACGTGACTGGTAATCATAGATGACCATTTTTTTTACCGCCAAAACCTTTTATGAATATCTAAAAGTGTTCAAATAAGCAATAATTAGCTTATAATCTGATCTAAATAAGTCTAAATATATGTTTACTTATTCTTTGGCTTCTAGTATTGTTGGTTTTGCATGTTTAAAGTTTGACGAGTCAAAGATGTTGATTCTAAAGTTGATAAGTATACATTGGTTCAAGATTGAAGTCGGTTAAGAGTTGGAGGGTGTTTATGCAACTTTCACTACAACAAAAAGGAGAACAGGTGACGGTATTTTCCCCGGCGACATTTGTCGCCGGGGATTAGGCGCTAAACGACAAAAATGGATCCTACGTGGCACAAATTCTCGTAGACTTTTTAGTCAAAGAATTCGGAGGTTTTCCCCGGCGACATGTCGCCGGGGAAAATGTCGTTAAATTTTGACCAAATATTTCAACGTAAAACACAGCGGGGATTTTTCCCGCTCACTTTTCCCCGGCAACATGTCGTCGGGGATTCACTTATTAATTTAAAAAAAATAATTAGTGTTAATAACGTTAGTGGTGACGTGGATACATGTTTCCCCAGCGACATGTCGCTGGGGATACCACGTTGACTTTGTTGACCGTATTAACGATATTAGTTAATACTGTCAATTAGTTAACAAAGTTTTCCCAGCGACATGTCGCTGGGGATACGTGAATTAGGCTTCTGGTTTGGTTTGGGCTTAATATTACGAAATTGGGCTTCTAGTTTTTTGGACATTTCCCCGGTGACATGTCGCCTGGGATAGAGTTTGACTTTGTTGACTTTTAATTTAACTACGTTTTTTAGGTTCGTTTCGGTCCGATATTCCGTATATTTTAACAAAAAATATAGATACGTTTTTATGGTGTGTTCATGTTTGTATCATTAGCATATCGAGGTGATATCATTATACATAAACACATTCATATCATAAAAGTTTAAACAAAGTATTCACATACAATAAAAAAAACATACTAATTACATTGCAAATGACAAACTACTCGAAATCATACGAATTACATTGCACATGACAAACTACTCCAAATCAAGTTTTTCCATTTCATTGAGAACTTCGTGAAATAGTGAAGCCGAATTAACTGTGTGATGTTCCGGATGCATATTCATTTCCATTGCTGCCTTGAGTACACTTGTCTTTCCACGCAAGTGCTTGCAGATTGAGCACTCTCCATTTCTTGAAGATCCTAGAGAATAGTTTGTAGGTGTTGAAGGTCTTAAAGAATAGCTTGGAGGCGTTGAAGGTCCTGCAGATGGAGCTCCAGGAGAACTCATCAATTGACGAAGTCGGGCCTCTTTCCATAAAAAAATCCACATCCAAAATGTTTCGGAGGCTGTTAAAAAAAATCCACATCCGTTGAACGTCTAATGTATAACCATACCATATCGACTAATCCGTTGAACGTATAATGTATAACCATACCATATCGACTAATCCGCTGAACGTCGAATGTATAACCATAAAATATCGACTCATCCGTTGAACGTCTAATGTATAACCATACCATATCGACTCATCTGTTGAACGTCTAATGTATAACCATACCATATCGACTCATCCGTTGAACGTAGAATGTATAACCATAACATATCGACTCATCCGTTGAAAGTTGAATGTATAACCATACCATATCGACTCATCTGTTGAACGTCAAATGTATAACCATACCATATCGACTCATCCGTTGAACGTCGAATGTATAACCATACCATATCGACTCATCCGTTGAACGTCGAATTAAAATAACCATAACATGTCGAGTCATCCGTTGAACGTCGAATGTATAACCATAACAAATCGAGTCATCCGTTGAACGTCGAATGTATAACCATAACATATCGACTCATCCATTGAACGTCGAATGTATAACCATACCATATCTACTCATCCGTTGAACGTCGAATGTATAACCATACCATATCGACTCATCCGTTGAATGTCGAATGTATAACTAAACAATATCGACTCATCCGTTGAATGTCGAATGTATAACCAAACCATATTGACTCATCCGTTGAACGTCGAATGTATAACCATACCATATCGACTTATCCGTTGAACGTCGAATGTATAACCATAACATATTGACTCATCCGTTGAATGTCGAATGTATAACCATAACATATCGACTCATCCGTTGAACGTCGAATGTATAACCATACCATATCGACTCATCAGTTGAATGTCGAATGTATAACCATAACATATCGACTCATCCTTTGAACCATCTAAATGACTATACCATACCATTATCGACTCATCCATATTTTGTTTGAATGTCGAATGTATAACCATAACATATCGACTCATCCGTTGAACGTCGAATGTATAACCATACCATATCGACTCATCAGTTGAATGTCGAATGTATAACCATAACATATCGACTCATCCGTTGAACATCTAATGTATAACCATACCATATCGACTCATCCGGTGAAACGACTAATATATAACCATATCAAATCGACTCATCCATGAAACGACGAATGTAGAACATAACCATATCTCGAAAAAAAACTCATCCTGAACTCGAATGTATAACTATACAGATCGCCCTACCATAATCCGTTGAAAAACGTCTAATGTATAACCTAACCATATCGACTCATCCCGTGTGAACGTCGATGTAAAACCAACCATATCAACTACATGTCCGTTTGAACGTCGAATGTATAACCATAACATATCGACTCATCCGTTGAACGTCGAATGTATAACCATAACATATCGACTCATCCGTTGAACACTAATGTATAACCATAACATATCGACTCATCTGTTGAACGTCGAATGTATAACCATACCATATCGACTCATTCGTTGAACACGTCAAATGTAAAACATAACTATCGCCTCATCCGTTGAACGTCTAAATTATAACCCAACCATATCGACCCATTCCGTTGAACGTTGAATGTAATAACCATACCAAATCGACTCATCCGTTGACTCAAATTTATAACCATAACTTACCGACTCATCCGTTGAACGTCTAATGTATAACCATAACATATCGACTCATCCGTTGAACGTCTAATGTATAACCATACCATATCGACTCATCCGTTGAACGCGAATTATCAACCCATAACAATATCGACTTACCGTTGAACGTCTAATGTATAACCATAACATATCGACTCATCCTTTGAACGTCTAATGTATAACCATAACATATCGACTCATCCGTTGAACGTCTAATGTATAACCATAACATATCGACTCATCCGTTGAACGTCTAATGTATAACCATAACATATCGACTCATCCGTTGAACGTCCGAATGAATAACCGATACCCAAATTCGACTCATCCGTTGAACGTCGAATGGTATAACCATAACAATAACGACTCAACCATTAAACATCTGAATGTAAAACAATAACATATCACTCATTGCCTTAAAACGTCTAATGTAATAACCATAAACCTATCGACTCATTCCATTGAACTTCGAATGATAACCATACCATAACGACTCATCCGTTTCAAAAACTCGAATGTATAAGCATACATATCGACTCATCCTTTATTCGAAAGGTATAACTAAACCATATCGACCAACCGTTGAACGTCGGCAAATGTATAACCAACACCAAATCGACTCATCCGTTGAACGTTTAAAGTATAACCATACCATATCGACTCATCCGTTGAACGTCAAATGTATAACCATAACATATCGACTCATCCGTTGAACGTCTAATGTATAACCATAACATATCGACTCATCCGTAGAAGGTCTCGAAGCGTGTAAAATAACAAACCATGACCATATTGACTCATCCGTTGAATGTCGAATGTATAACCATAACCATATCGACTCATCCATTAAACATCTAATGTATAACCATAACATATCGACTCATCCGTTGAACGTCGAATGTATAACCATACCATATCGACTCATCCGTTGAACGTCGAATGTATAACCATAACATATCGACTCATCCGTTGAACGTCTAATGTATAACCATACCATATCGACTCATCCGTTGAACGTCAAATGTATAACCATAACATATCGACTCATCCGTTGAACGTCTAATGTATAACCATATCATATCGACTCATCCGTTGAACGTCTAATGTATAACCATACCATATCGACTCATCCGTTGAACGTCTAATGTATAACCATACCATATCGACTCGTCCGTTGAACGTCTAATGTGTAACCATACCATATCGACTCGTCCGTTGAACGTCTAATGTGTAACCATACCATATCGACTCATATCCGTTGAACGGTACGAATGATAACCATAACTATCGACTCGTCCGTATGAACGACAGAATAGTATAACCAAAACATATCGACTATGCCGTTGAACGTCTAATGATAACCATCCATATCGACTCATCCGTTTAACGTCGAATGTATAACCATACCATATCGACTCACCGTTGAACAACGAATTAAACCATAACATATCGACTCATCGTTGAACGTCTAATGTATAACCATACCATATCGACTCATCCGTTGAACGTCGAATGTATAACCATACCATATCGACTCATCCGTTGAACTTCAAATTTATAACCATAACATACCGACTCATCCGTTGAACCTTTAATGTATAACCATACCATATCGACTCATCCGTTGAACGTCGAATGTATAACCATACCGTATCGACTCATCCGTTGAAACGTACGAATTATAAAACCAGAACATAACGACTCATCCTTGAAAGTCGAGATTGTATAACCATAACATATCGATCATCCTATGAAACGTCTAATGTATAACCAAACATATCGACTCATCCTTTTGACCGTCGAATGTATAACCAAACCATATCGACTCATCCATGAACGATCGAATGTAATTAACCCATAACAAACAACACATCCGTTGAACGTCTAATGTATAACCATAACATATCGACTCATCCGTTGAACGTCTAATGTATAACCATAACATATCGACTCATCCGTTGAACGTCGAATGTATAACCATAACATATCGACTCATCCGTTGAACGTCTAATGTATAACCATACCATATCGACTCATCCGTTGAACGTCTAATGTATAACCATACCATATCGACTCATCCGTTGAACGTCAAATGTATAACCATAACATATCGACTCATCCGTTGAATGTCGGACTCATCCGTTGAACGTCTAATGTATAACCATAGCATATCGACTCATCCGTTAAACGTCTAATGTATAACCATAACATATCGACTCATCCGTTGAACGTCGAATGTATAACCATACCATATCGACTCATCCGTTGAACGTCGAATGTATAACCATAACATATCGACTCATCCGTTGAACGTCGAATGTATAACCATAACATATCGACTCATCCGTTGAACGTTGAATGTATAACCATACCATATCGACTCATCCGTTGAACGTCAAATGTATAACCATACCATATCGACTCATCCGTTGAACGTCGAATGTATAACCATACCATATCGACTCATCCGTTGAACGTCGAATGTATAACCATACCATATCGACTCATCCGTTGAACGTCGAATGTATAACCATAACATATCGACTCATCCGTTGAATGTCGAATGTATAACCATAACATATCGACTCATCCGTTGAACGTCTAATGTATAACCATACCATATCGACTCATCTGTTGAACGTCGAATGTATAACCATACCATATCGACTCATCCGTTGAACGTCGAATGTATAACCATAACATATCGACTCATCCGTTGAACGTCGAATGTATAACCATAACATATCGACTCATCCGTTGAACGTCGAATGTATAACCATAACATATCGACTCATCCGTTGAACGTCGAATGTATAACCATACCATATCGACTCATCCGTTGAACGTCGAATGTATAACCATAACATATCGACTCATCCGTTGAACGTCGAATGTATAACCATAACATATCGTCGACACATGTCCGTTTGAACGTTCGAATGTATAACCATACCATATCGACTCATCCTTTGAACGTCGAATGTATAACCATACAATATCTACTCATCCGTTGAACGTCGAATGTATAAACGTCGAATATATAACCATAACATATCGACTCATCCGTTGAACGTCTAATGTATAACCATACCATATCGACTCATCCGTTGAACGTCGAATGTATAACCATACCATATCGACTCATCCGTTGAACGTCGAATGTATAACCATAACATATCGACTCATCCGTTGAACGTCTAATGTATAACCATACCATATCGACTCATCCGTTGAACGTCTAATGTATAACCATACCATATCGACTCATCCGTTGAACGTCGAATGTATAACCATAACATATCGACTCATCCGTTGAAATCTAATTAAAACCAACCATATCGACCTCATCCGTGAACTTACGAAGTATAACCATACTCATATCGACTCAATCCTTTGAACGTCGAATGTCCATACCATATCGACTCATCCGTTGAACGTCTAATGTATAACCATACCATATCGACTCATCCGTTGAACGTCTAATGTATAACCATAACATATCGACTCATCCGTTGAACGTCTAATGTATAACCATAACATATTGACTCATCCGTTGAACGTCTAATGTATAACCATACCATATCGACTCATCCGTTGAACGTCGAATGTATAACCATACCATATCGACTCATCCGTTGAACGTCGAATGTATAACCATACCATATCGACTCATCCGTTGAACGTCTAATGTATAACCATACCATATCGACTCATCCGTTGAACCTCTAATGTATAACCATACCATATCGACTCATCCGTTGAACCTCTAATGTATAACCATAGCATATCGACTCATCCGTTGAACGTCGAATGTATAACCATAGCATTTCGACTAATCTGTTGAACGTTGAATGTATAACCATACTATATCGACTCATCTGTTGAACATCGAATGTATAACCATACCATATCGACTCATCCGTTGAACGTCGAATGTTTAACCATAACATATCGACTCATCCGTTGAACCTCTAATGTATAACCATAACATATTGACTCATCTGTTGAACCTCTAATGTATAACCATAACATATCGACTCATCCGTTGAATCTCTAATGTATAACCATAACATATCGACTCATCCGTTGAACCTCTAATGTGTAACCATAACATATCGACTCATCCGTTGAACGTCTAATGTATAACCATACCATATCGACTCATCCGTTGAACGTCGAATGTATAACCATAGCATCTTGACTCATCCGTTGAACGTCGAATGTATAACCATATCATCTCGACTCATCCGTTGAACATCGAATGTATAACCATAGCATCTCGACTAATCCATTGAACATCAAATGTATAACCATACCATATCGACTCATCCATTGGACGTCTAATGTATAACCATACCATATTGACTCATCCGTTGAACGTCTAATGTATAACCATACCGTATCGACTCATCTGTTGAACGTCGAATGTATAACCATACCATATCAACTCATCTGTTCAACGTCGAATGTATAACCATAGCATCTCGACTCATCCGTTAAACGTCAAATGTATAACCATAGCATCTCGACTTATCCGTTGAACGTCGAATGTATAACCATACCATATCGACTCATCCCTTAAACGTCTAATGTATAACCTTACCATATCGACTCATCCGTTGAACGTCTAATGTATAACCATACCATATCGACTCATCCGTTCAACGTCGAATGTATAACCATACCATATCGACTAATCCGTTAAACGTCGAATGTATAACCATAGCATCTCGACTCATCCGTTGAACGTCGAATGTATAACCATAGCATCTTGACTTATCCGTTGAACGTCGAATGTATAACCATACCATATCGACTCATTCGTTGAACGTCTAATGTATAACCATACCATATTGACTCATCCGTTGAACGTCTAATGTATAACCATACCATATCGACTCATCCGTTGAACGTCGAATGTATAACCATACCATATCGACTAATCCGTTGAACCTCTAATGTATAACCATAACATATCGACTTATCCGTTGAACCTCTAATGTATAACCATAACATATCGACTCATCCGTTGAACGTCTAATGTATAACCATACCATATCGACTCATCCGTTGAAGGTCGAATGTATAACCATAGCATCTCAACTCATCCGTTGAATGTCGAATGTTTAACCATAGCATCTCGACTTATCCGTTGAACGTTGAATGTATAACCATACCATATCAACTCATCCATTGAACGTCTAATGTATAACCATAATATATCGACTCATCCGTTGAACTCTAATGTATAACTATACTATATCGACTGATCCGTTGAATGTCGAATGTATAACCATACCATATAGACTCATGCCGTTTGAACTGTCAAAGTGTATATACCATTACCATATCCTCATCCGATTGAACGTCTAATGATAATAAACCATACCCTAATCAACTTCATTCTTTAACCACTAATGTTAACCATACCCATAACAGTCTCATCCGTTGAACTCTAATGTATAACCATAGCATAAACGACTCATCCTATTGAACGTCGAATGTATAACCATAGCATATCGACATAATCTATTGACCGATGAATTAAAAACCATACTATATCGTCTCATCTTATGAACATCGAATGTATAACCCATAAAAAGACCATATCGACTCTCCGTTAACACGATGTTAACCATAACATATCGACTCATCCTATAAACATCCTAATGTATAGAACATAATATATTTGACTCATCAATTTGAACCTCTAATGTATAACCATAACATATCGTGACACATCCGTTAAGTCCTCTAATGTATAACCATAACATTATCGACTCATCCGTGGAACTCTAATGTGTAACCATAACATATCGACTCACCGTTGAACGACTAATGTATAACCAAACATATCGACCTCACCGTTGAACATTCGAATGTATAACCATAGCATCTGACTCATCCTTAACGTCGAATTAAATACCATATCATCACGACTCATTCGTTGATCATCGAATGAAAAACCATAGCATCTCGACTAATCCATTGAAACATCAAATTTAAACCATACCATATCAACTTCATTCCATTGGACTCTAATGTATAAACCATACATAATGACTCATACCGTTTGAACGTCTAATGATGACTCATCCGTTGAACCTCTAATATATAACCATAACATATGGACTCATCCGTTGAACATCTAATGTATAACCATACCATATCGACTCATCCGTTGAACCTCTAATGTATAACATAACATATCGACTCATCCGTTGAACGTCAAATATATAACCATAACATATCGACTTATCTGTTGAACGTCTAATGTATAACCATAACATATCGACTCATCCGTTGAACGTCTAATGTATAACCATAACATATCAACTCATCCGTTGAACATCTAATGTATAACCATAACAAATCGACTTATCCGTTGAACATCTAATGTATAACCATAACATATCGAGTCATCCGTTAAACGTCTAATGTATAACCATAACATATCGAGTCATCCGTTGAACGTCTAATGTATAACCATACCATATCGACTCATCCGTTGAACGTCTAATGTATAACCATAACATATCAACTCATCCGTTGAACCTCTAATGTATAACCATAACATATCGACTCATTCGTTGAACGCCAAATGTATAACCATAACATATCGACTCATTCGTTTAACGTCTAATGTATAACCATAATATATCGACTCATCCATTGAATGTCGAATGTATAACCATACCATATCGACTCATCCGTTGAACGTCTAATGTATAACCATACCATATCGACTCATCCGTTGAACCTCTAATGTATAACCATAACATATCGACTCATCTGTTGAACGTCTAATGTATAACCATAACTCATCCGAAGTGGAATGAACAGAGAAATCGAAATGTTTTTTATTAGTATTTATATAATTTTATATTTTATAATAATTATAAATTTTATAAAAAATCATTATATAAACAAAAATAAAAAACTTTTAATTATTATTTATAAAATATATTTTATAAATAATAATTATTTTATAAATAATAACTATTGAATATATTTTTTTTGTAAAACATATTCCCCGACGACATGTCGTCGGGGTTTCTCAGCGCTACACCCCACGAAAATTTTCATTATTGCGCCAAAATCGCTAAACGACAAAACCACACATGTTTCCCTGGCGACATGTCACCTGGTATTGTCGCCAGCGATTTTAAGTTATCAAAAATAGGATCTGGGAATCAGGCGTAAAAAAGAGTATAACAAAAATAAAACCTCCATTGACGATTTTGAAGAAGTAGAAGAAGAAGAATACCACCACCACCATCACCACAACTCACCATCACCACCACAACACCACTCACCGTCACCACCACCACCACATAACCCACCATACCACCCACCACACCACCCACAGCCGCCACTCACACTAGCATATACCGCAGCCACCACCTCCTCCTCCTCTAAACCATAATTCTTATACTTCTAAACCCTCTAATTGATGATTCTTATACTTCTTTTTCTTACCCTCTAAACCGACAACACAGCCGACGACAACCAGTCGAGCCGAGCCGACAACACAGCCGAGCCGAGCCGAGCAGTCAACACAGCGGTATGTTTTTTTATCCTTATTTGTTTCCCGGAGACATGTCGTCGGGGAATGTTTATTGTCATTCCTAGTGTAAAACGCAAATCCAAACACTCTTTGACATTGTAAAACGCAAATCCAAACACTCCTTGAACCGACTCAAGCTACACGTAACGAGTTTGAAGAGTTATATGCCAGTGCCAACGAGGAGCTGTACCCCGGTTGTGACTATGTGACTCGATTAGACTTTATGGCAAAGTTTACCTATTTTATGGTTAAAGGTAAATTGACTGATTCTATATTCAATGAAATGTTAGAGTTTTTCCAAAATGTATTTCCCATCAGTAAAGGATACAAGCTCCCACCGTCATACTATGCAATAAAGAAGACATTTAAAATGATCGGGTTAGGGTACGAGTCGATACATGCTTGTGAACACGATTGCTGCTTATTTCGGGGAAAAGAAAACAAAGATTTAGATTTCGGTCCGGTGTGTAATACGAGTAGATGGAAAGACAGTAACACACCAGGGAAGAAAGTTCCTAAGAAGGTGTTGCATTACTTTCTAATCATTCCTAGACTACAACATTTGTACAAGTCTAGTCACACTGCAAAGGAAATGATTTGGCATGCTACTGGAAAGTGTACGGAGCCCAGTAAGATGCAACACCCGGTTTATGGTAGAGCATGAAAGAAATTTGACACCATGTAGCTGGATTTTGCAAAAGAACCAAGAAATGTTCGACTAGGGTTGGCTGCTGATGGTTTCAATCCATTCGGCAACCTTAGTCAGGCTTACAGCATGTGGCCGGTGATATTGACAACATACAATCTGCCTCCGTGGTTATGTATGAAAGAGAGATCTTTTATGCTGACGTTGTTAATTCCAGGCCCTAAATCCCTGTGCAAGGACATTGATGTTTACTTGAGGCCTTTGATTGAGGACCTGAAGGTTTTATGGGATCGGAAAAGTGTCGAGACTATAGATGTTGCTTCAGGCCAGAAGTTTAATATGAGAGCGATGGTTTTATAGACCATCAATGATTTTCCTGCTCGAAGTAATTTGTCTGGGTGGAGTGGGCAAGGTTATAAGGAATGCCCTACATGTAATAAAGACACTCCATCTGTTTGTGTGTTAAGCAAAACAACTTATGTTGGCCACAGAAGATTCTTAAAGAAGCCCCATAAATGGAGAAGTTCACTTGAATTCAATGGCCAAACCGATAACAGAGATCCTCCTAAAGAATTTGGCCGGGATGAAATCCTGGCTCAGCTTGATAAATTACCAACGCGTGTGAAGGGTAAACATCCGAGTTATGGGGGTGTGAAGATAAAACGTAATGTTCATGTAGAACTTAACTGGACTAAATGGTCTATTTTTTACGAGCTTGAGTATTGGTCTTTTCTTACACTAAGACACAATTTAGACATCATGCATATCGAAAAAATATGTTGGAGGCCATCTTGAACACTTTGTTAATGAATGACAAATCTAAAGACACCGCCAAGGCAAGACAAGACTTGCAAGGTTGGGCATTCGAAAGTGGCTTGTGGCTCGACCAAACCAAAACGGTTGAGAGTGCTTAAGCCTCAGGGATTGCATATTATTTCAACCTATTTTCACAGAAAAAAAATACCGGAAAAAGTTTTTTCAGTTCATCAAAGGAGTTAAACTACCAGATGGGTTTAGATCATGCTTCAAGCACAAAGTGACCGATAATAATAGCAATATAACGGGCCTGAAGTCTCATGACTGTCCTATAATGATGCAACATTTACTTCCTTACGGACTTCAGCAATACTTTCCCGATAAGATTGCAAAACCAATAATCGAGCTATGTTCCTTGTTTAAGCAAATCTGCTCTGCAACTTTAATGGAGGATGACATGTTGAAAGCTCAGATCAAGGTGGTCGATATTCTGTGCGATCTTGAGCTTATATATCCTCCTGCTCTCTTTGATATTATGATTCACTTGGTTATCCATTTACCTCTAGAGGCTCTTGAAGGCGGGCCTATTCGCCCTTGGTGAATGTTTCCATTTGAAAGATACATGAAGAAGCTAAAAGGTTACGTACGAAATAAAGCTAAGCCAGAAGGTTCGATTGCGGAGGGTTATGTTACAGAAGAAGCATTGACTTTCAGTTCTCATTATTTTCGGGATGTTACCATGAAATTTAATCGTCCTGACCGTAATGTGGATCCCCCTCCCCCAACGTGTCAGTTTCAGGTGTTCCGATCGGTATGTAAATCGATTGGTTTACGGTCGTTTATTCGGTTTGATGGACAATAGTCCTGAGATCGACACGTACCGGTCCCGGTTCAAGAGGTACGTGTTTTTTTTATTTTGAAACTTCTTTTTCTTAACTTATCGTTTCAACGACTTATTCTAATACCATGAACGTTTTTTTAGTTTATTTCCTAACAAAGACATGAAAGAAGAATTCCCCGACTGGTTGGGCGCAGTAAACTTGACTTATTTAGTGTACTTAAACTGTCAAAAATAACATATCATATTTGTGTTCTTATCTTATTCCTATTCCTTCTTCATAGATCCGTCAACGTCACGTAGACAATGACAAAGACCCAGAGGTTAGCACAACCAGAGAGTTATTCGCTTTGGCTTGTGGACCAACATGGACTCCAATCTCAGTAAACTCTTGCGTAGTCAACGGTGTGAGGTATGTCGTGTATGAGCCCGCGTGAAAACAGTCACACAATCAAATAGCGGCATTTGTTCGCCTGGCCCTGACGAAGAAATGTATTATGGTCAACTTCAAGAAATCCTCGAGTTTAAGTATTTGTTGTTCAAAGTTATGTTGTTCCAAGTTAAGTGGTTTGACACTCGCAACCAAGGACGTAAAGTCAAACATCTTGTCTTTAAAAATGATCAATACATTCTCGTAACACAAGTCAAACAAGTCTTTTACCTTGAAGATAAGGCCAAACCCCACTGGATGGTCGTCGAACATGTTAATCATAAAAAGTTTTCCAACGGGGGTGTCATCGCTGGTAGAAGACTCATGCTATTATTCATTTTAACACTCATCTGATCTCCCACTTTCTACTAGTTTGAATGACTTGGATAATGCGACCTTGCATATAGATGGTTAATCAACGGAGGTTGACGCACCGCCCGATATCATTGATGTTCCTGACGAAGACGATTATATTATTGATGATGAAGACGCCCTTCCTCATGATTTAGCAGATTCTGATGATGAAGACCTCATCAATGTTGATGATGATGGTGTTGACAAAGTTTATTCTAGTGAAGAAGAAGATTGATCTTGAGTTGTAACTTGCAAAAGACACTTATATATTTGAATGAATGAATGAAATTGTTGTGGATTGTTTAAATGTGTATATTTATTTGGATATGTATGTATTTGGATGTGTGCATGCTTATATTATTTTGTTCATGAATTTCTATATGTTATGTTTAAATGTGTATATTTATTTGGATATGTATGTATTTGGATTTGTGCATGCTTATATTATTTTGTTCATGAATTTCTATATGTTATGCTAATTGTACTTGTACAGATGTCAGCAGATGTTGTACGGTCCCACGGCGGTGACCCACCAGTTGCGGGGGTTGCTTCGCTAACCGAGGTAAGAATATTTGGATTATTGTAATACAAGCATAAATTTGATACATATATTGAACTTGCTTGCCTTGAATTTTTATGACTTTATCACTCACTTGATTTTGCAGGCAAAGGCAAATGAAAGCCCAATTTGGGCGACAAGGCAGCGGGTAGGCTAAATACCCGCGACAAGACCCCAAACTTCTCGTTAAAGCCCGTCTCGATCCGGTTTTATTGGGGCGACAAACAAACCCTTATGCCTCTCGATGACCATGCGGCTCCCTAGTCTAGCTACATCGAGGAGGTCATTAGGAGTGTGCCTTTGTACTACCCTTCTTGGCTGAAGGTCCTGAAGGAGCAAAAGGCGGTGCTCATTATAGAGATTGGGGTCAGTTATCCTTTTATGTTTATTTCATTTATCCTTTTATGTTTATTTCATTATCGTGTTCATTTATTTAATTGTGTATATTTATATAAATTTGTTTATTTATTTATATTATATAAATAAATAAACAAATTTAAATAAATATATAAATTATATCTCTAACTCTGTCTTCGTTTTGTTGTATATGATTGCAGACCCAGTTTGATTTGAGGCCACACATGGAATCCCCCCACTGGACAGAGATCGACGCCGGCATCAAGCAACACTTGCAAAAGGCATACAATACCAACAAGGCTGCTTTCAAGGCCCAGCATTGGAGGATAGACCCCCAGACCAGGACTTACAATATGGAGAAGATCAAGCGGGCACGTCCCGAGGCCATTACGGCGGAAGAGTGGGATAAGTATATTCAGTTTTGGAATGATCCCAGGAACATTGCCCGAGCCGCTCAAAATCGGCAAAACCGGGCAAAGAGCACGGTCATATCTCGACAGGGATCCCGGTCGCTTGCTCGCCTTCGAGATGAGATGGTAATAAACATTATAATTATTTTACATACATATATACATATATATCTGATTATACGCTTTGGTGTGTTGTGATTTGTCGTTTTTAATTTGTTTCATCTTATATGCGTGTGTATGTACAGAGGCAGAGCTCAGCCACTCAGGAGTACCCGTCGCTGATTGACACCTTCTTCGTGGCACACACTGTTAACGGGGTATTCACTCGGGATGAGGACCGCCTTATATACGTAAGTTTTGTTTCAAAACACACACTTTAATGAATTATCGAGAAATAATGTAGCAACCCGACTAATATATTAACTATCTTGTGTTTTTGTCACTACATAGGAGGAGATGAGGAGGCTGGAGGCTACGGGCACCTACACTGATGATGAGATCAATCGCTTGGCTAGAAGGGGTAAGCAGCGAGGGCACATTCCCGGTGTGGGTAGGGTATTGCCAGCACGGGCCACAGCCAGCCCAAGTACGCCCCCCCGACAAGTCGCTCAAGAACCTACATAAAAAGGTGAACTTTATGATGAGTCTTTTCAAAAGTGACTCCAAGTACTCAGATATGTTTGCAGAGTTTGAGTCGGGTGGTGCCAGCGGGAGTGGCGGGTGCGGGGATGACGAGGAGAGTGCCGACGATCAGGAGGACGAGGATGGCGATGGCGATGGCGATAGTTAGTTGTGTTATATATGGGTTAGTATGCTACATTGTTACTTTATGTTCATCTTGGCGACCTGTAAACACTTGTTTCCCTATCCTATCATGTTGAATATTGACTTGTAAGCCCCGTTTATGACTAGGAAGCAACGTTTTGTAGACTTATTCGGATTTTGGACGATTTAGCTTTATTATGTTTTGGTTTTGGTACAAGTTGTGATGTATTTGTATTGAGTTGATCCGTTATATTGTATTGTGTTTTGGAAAAGTTGTGATGAGTCTATACAGGTTTTGGTACATGTTTGATGTTTGGTAGATTTTTTCCGGAAAAATTCCAGAAAAAAACTCGAAATCGCCTGCTTTGCAGGCTGCATTTAAAAAAAAAGTAGACCATTCCCCGGCGACATGTCGCCGGGGAAAGTGCACACAAAACATCAAAAATCAGTTGCTCATGCGTTGACAAGTCAACGCATAAGGAACCTTTACCCCGGCGACATGTCGCCGAGGATACCAAACACTAAACGACAAAACACGCTGCGTAGACGTTGACTTGTCAACGTATAAGGAATACTATCCCCAGCGACATGTCGCCAGGGATAATACGCAATTAACTAATCACTTAGTTAAGTATCGTAATTACTTAATTTTAACTAGGACATTCCCCAGCGACATGTCGCCGGGGAATATGTGCCACCGTGGCACTAATTACATGACTGAAAAATATGTGGGACCCACCGTTTCGCTGGGGATTGTCGCTGGGGAATGTATCCCTGGCGAGCATTCCCCAGCGAACATTCCCCAACGACAAGTCGCTAGGGAAAGGTATCCCCAGCGATAAGTCGCTAGGGAAAGCCCTGAAATGTCGCTAGGGAATGTGGTTAATGTTGTAGTGAGAAGACAAGTTAACCTTATTCCATATCGCATGGGTATTATTCCAAATTATTTGTTCACATCATCTTTGTGACTTCTTATTACAAGTATTTCCATAGTGACGTATTTATTTTGGCACATTAGCTTTGTTATTGTTAAACTCGAATGTGAAACTTTTGTTTTGGCGTGCCAGATTTAATATCTTGCAACTTATGGTTTTATCATTAGTAGTTTCTAAACGAAACTTGTGGCGGAGTTATGTTACCGATAGTTATGATCCTTTTGTATATCCAGTATATATTTGTTTGGAATTGTGAATCAGTAGGTGTTTGAATTATCTGAAATGATTCTTTGTTATTTGTGTTTGACTAATATAGTACATGTATGTGTTATGCTTATTAATGATTCATTTAATAAGAATCAACAGAACCGCCTTTAAAGTTATTATGTTCTAGTGTTATTGTTAGTACCTTTCATGATATTGTTACGGCTACAAAACTTCTATGGATTACTTATCTGTAAATACGTAGGAAGATAACATGTTACAGTAGGAGTGATGGTTGTGATTTTTTTTTTTTTGTATAGATGTGCCAAAGCATCGGTTCTCAATATTAACATTAAGTTAACTATATATCGTGTTTCATTTTTAGCTATAGTTGTCACTAGTTCTAAGCAACTTTTGAAATCGAGGGAGTATCAGATAAGATATGATGACACCTTTAAAAGGGACTAATAAACTCATATGCACTTGTTTTTTTAACATGTTCTCATATTAATTGTCAAACTACAGCAAGACTGGAGAAAAGTAGGAATTTTAACATGTTCTAGCAGGGTTTTGATTCAAGTTTGGAATTAATTTTTGTGATGAGAGGATAAGAATTGTATTGTGATAAGGATTATGAGGGTATCCTAGTTTATCTACAACTAGGGTTGAGGTGCTATATAAACACGTCATTCCTTTTCTCCTAATGTTGGACTCGATCACAACACAAATCATACTAGATATTCGTTCCACCCAATATCCCTAAAAGAAAATCACTAGTTTCTGCTTTTCTGTTGTGCATTCATTGATAGTAAGCAAAACCAAAAAGGTTTGCATGCATATATATATATATATATATATATATATATATATATATATATATATATATACTAACGTATGCATGTCTGTATGACATCTAGTAAATATTGAATTCCAATGGATCACTTCGATAATACTTAACAGTTTTTTCGAATAATACCAACAAAGGACTTCTAGACCAATTGTTGGATTGTTCTCTTGTCGATCCCGTTTTGGTTTTCTCTTGTTTGTTTTTAGTTCGATCCAAACGCATATCACTTGGTATTTGGATCGGATCTAGAACAAGTATTAAACACAGGTTGTTTGGTTTTCTGTTCAATACAAAGGTTATTTGGTTTTCTGTACTAGCTACTAGATAAAGCATACACTTGGTGTTTGAAGCTCATGAAGATATGACTAGCATTGTTGCGTGCTTGTTTGACGTGTTTTGTGAGAAACCGTAGAGGTGATAACTTAATCACTAAGATTCAAGATCAAGATTCTCGTTTATTGACTTTTTTCATTCAACGTAACGGTTAGTTTTTCTTACCTTATTTATGTGTTAATCTTAGATATCAAACTAGATCCATCCGCTACATACTCGTAGTAAAGTGGTATACTAGTTGTAAAATCCTAACAGTGGCATAACGACTCGTTTGGTGTTATGGGTTACACACTTATAAAACACGCTAGACAGCTAGAGAAAAGTATTATTTATTGTTTTAACTGAAAATTATGGCAACAATATGCAATTCTTGCCATAAAGGAAAAATAAAAACCTAGAATCTTGATATTATTACTAGCTAATATAGATTGAAAATAATAAAACTAAAATTAAAAGTTAATTAAGTTGCTTAGTTTTTTCTTTTCTTTTTTTGGCCAAAGACTCACTCAATCATGTTATAGGATGATGTGGCGATCAAGTACTTAGCAAGAAAACCCTAATCAGAGTCTTTAGTTCTCCATTTGGGGAAGACTCCCTTTTGAGACCATCGGGCATTATGTGAGTTTACTATATAACACCCCCGATTTTGTCAAATATTGCAAATGCGGATGCTTATCTGGGTATTATTTCATAGTACAATATCCTTAATCATAGAAAACGAATCATAAAGAGAACTTTTTTTTTTTTTGGAAAATCAAGTTTATCATTCATTTTATTCATCAAGAGTTTTTCGCAAAAGAGAGGTACCAAAAATCTAGTGAAACAAAAGTTTGAAATGATAACACTTTAGAAAACCATCCTTTAAGTCTGTGCCACTCCGCGCCGTAAGTTGCTTAATTACCTGAGGATAACATGCTAAAAAGTCAACAACAAAGGTTAGTGAAATTCATAGGTTTAAGTAAACATTTGATTGCAAGTTTCAATAAGGGGGTTACATGTATACACCACATAGTTTTGTAATAATTGCATGCATGACAATATCAATGGAAAACATTATTATAGCCCTAAACCTCAAGACAACCGAACCTTGGTCGATAATTCAATAATCACAAGTTGCCCCAACGGGTGGTTTGCCAAACACCCACATAAGTTAATTTCTAATAAAGTGCTAATGGTTACGCGAAAGTATATGTACACTAACGAGGAGTCAGCCATAGATCTAATTCACAACATTCTCGCTTACTCCGTAGAGTAATCAACAGTTTCATGAGAGTGGGTCTTAAGGCAAAAGTAGGGACTTTAGCATAATGATCAGGATAAGGCATACCGAAAAAATTACTTGCATTCAGGGTTAAGGGCATGTATCACCCCCGCAGCGGGTTTATAAAACATTTAAAGATGGAAATGTGAGTCTCTGAGCTCACGTTATCATGTACAGGGAACTCAGATTGTTTGGCAAAAGTATATCAAGTGAAAATGTGTCCGCGTATGGTAGTATGAGGGTTACAACCGGGCGTGGAGTATTTCAAGTATTTTTTGAAGTAAAAAAACGCTTCGATATGCAACCTAAGTAATAGTCCAAGTCTTAGGTTGGGATTGTAATATCATTTTGAAATTGGATATTTTGGAGTTATTTGTATCACTGTTCGGAGCTTTACATAATCCATAGGCCACACCCGTATCGTTTGAGGAGCCCGGACACTTTAAGTCGTAAAACCCAGCAAACTCTCAAAACGAAACCCAAATGGGATCCCCTCACATGAATTCCCTAGTAACATGATACAAAGGTTTTAAGTTTCTTCAAAAAAAGAAGCTAGTCGATGATAAATTACAGTAAAATAGATACGTAATTATTTTATAATGCCGTCTATCTATTAATAACGATAAATGTAGTGAGTTTTAAATAAAATTGAGTTTTATAATATTTTTTAATGAATATATATAAAAATTTTATATTTTATATTTTAAAGTTTGCAAAATTGACAATCAATACCCCAGTTTTGTAATTTTTAACGGATTTAGTCCTTTATACTATAAATTTATATAAAATAATCCTTAATTTAGAAACTTGGCAAAATAGTCCTTATAGTTTTACACTTTAATAATACGACAGTTTTCATCCCTTGTACTTGTAATTTCCAAATTTACTATATATACCCCATGCATGGAAAATACATCCGGTTTTAGTCCGAAAAAAGCCCTGCAAGCTATTTTAAGATTCCAATGATATTTGCAGGTTATAGCTTATCAATATAATCTAAAATCAGAGGTATTAAAACGTGACGACAGTTTAGAAAAAGATTCGTTAAGCTGGATAAGAAATCAAACGGGTCATTTCAGGGTTTTTTTTACATAAAAACGCCTAGGTTTTTTATCAAAGCTTTTAACATGGAATTCATACATGATTATTGGACCTTTAAGAGTTATAAAAGAAGAATGAAAGCTACATTGATGAGAAAATTTGTGAATACAGGTTGAGAAATGGGTCGAATGGGGTTTTTAAAGCATTCGTAAACCCTAGTAACAGACTTTGAATGACTTCATTTCTTGCCTTTCTTAGGCTTCACTTCTCTATTTATGGCTTTATATTATTACTTCTTAAGTTGCTTAGAACTTCATTTTGAGAGAGAGATAGAAGATTGAAGTGTGAGTTTGAAGTGGAGGGGGCGACCCTTTTAATAGCCGCCGCGAATGGAACTTGGATCCCAAGTTGGGTCTTTAATAGTGTCAGGCTAGTGAGAATGACTAAGATAAGGCTATGTGAGGATTGAATCTTACAAACCTAGAACTAGTATGAAGAAGTGTTAGGGGTGTGGGTTAACCGCGGCATACATGGAGTGACAAGGTGGTGATGTAGTTTTTCTTGGATCTTAAGGGTTGAATAGAGGTGCTTGTAAGCTGCTTATAGCTGCTATAGAGGAATTAGGAGAGTCATAAAGGAGGTAGGGTGCTTGGTTGGGTTTTAAAATGGGTAAAATGGAGGGAAAATGGGTCACGAGTTGGTTTTAGGATTTTAAAACGAACTAGGGTTAGGGTTTAAGAAATTATTAAGGTCTAGGATTTAGGTTAGGATTAAGATTAGGGTTTAGGGTTAAGGTTTTATGTCAATGTCGAAGTTTAAAATAGAAAAAGGGGTGTCGGGTTTAAATTTTGGAACGGGGCAGGGTTTAGGTTTTTAAACTTGTATATTTCATGAAATGAGAAGGAAAATATAATGTAATGGTAGTACATTGAATGTTTGTAACAGATATTGATTAGTTGTAAGAATTTCTTAAGAAAAACAGAGGTAAAACGGCTTATTTGGATTGGTGCTTTATTAGCCTGTACCTTGTGCATTAAAGGAGTTGTACATTACTTTGGAGGGAAAACGTATTTGAATTTTAGGCATAGATTACTTGTACACTTGCTTTGTTTGCTTGTACATTGATTTTACATATAATTAGGGTTTAGGCATAAACGTTAACGATTTATGTTCATTTGATAATAACGTCGTGAAAACTACGTTAAATAGATAACGTATGTGATAAAATGGGTAATAGATTATTGACATGACATGTTATGATGTTTGCTTGACACATAAACATAGATAGAGATGGCATAGGTAGGTTGCGTGAGCACGTTTACTTTTAGTAATGTAAACCATGTTACATAATGGAATAAAGCGAAAAATTTTCCTATAAAAAGTTGGTATATATTGCATCTAATTTAATAGATGGATAGTACATTGTATCTAATTTAATAGATAGATATTTACATTAATGAAAATTGTGGGTTGTTATAACTGCTTTCTATATAGAGTCTGTCTTCACCTCATCTCTTCTTTCTGTCTGTTTATATGCTTATGTGTTTATACTCTATGTGACTTATGACTATATGCAAAAGATTTTTTTAAACTCTAAACGGATTAATACTTAAAGGGAAACATGGTTTAATTTCATCTGTTAAATTAAACACATAATTATATAATCCTAGTGACCTTATTTGTAAAACTTGTTTTTAGACAAATAAATATGAACATTAAACTATGAAACTTGTTTTCTTGGAAACTTAAATGTTTTTATGCTTTTATCATATGATGAATCACTACTGAACCATGGCTTAATTGACCATGGCTTTAGTGGACTTCTTGGGGTAAATTGATCTTTATTCTTTTCCAACGCCACTACATGCTTCGACATATGAGGAAATTATTGGAAGAACTTGTGTCTTTGGACACAAGGAGTAGTACAATATATGGTTTGATCAATTTGTAACATTTCCCGCGATATTAGTACATAAAAATAATAATTAAACAATCTAAACACATCGTTAGTCAATTGGCAAATCCGCTCACCCATAATGAACAAACTATAAGAGATGTATAAGGCGGGTCGTTCGTTTCCCTAAAGAAGTCGGGTTTTTAATATGCTTCACGCTGACCCGCTTATCCGATTCTTTATGCGTTCACTGGAGCTACCGTAAACTTTTGATTGGATGATGTCTAGATTAAAAGTTAACAAAACATTTTCTTAACTTGTGTTACAAAGATGTTTTGCATTCTTCTTTGTACACGATTTTGTCAGATATTTTATAAAATTTATGTGTATACCCTTATATGAAATTTTATGTCTATGCCAACCAAACTAAGAACACGTGCATTTGGTTTGACCTGTTTGGTCAAACCTTAGGGTCTTTCCAACCCATGTCAAATTTTTTCATAGGTCAGATCTATGTCAATTTTTGCAAGTTCTTATTTTGGTGCACTTAAATTGAGTATGCTTGGTCAGACCTTGAACCCGAGGCATAAGATGCGACAAAACATGCACTTGAGATTACTATAGTTGTTACTAATGTCATAAGTCTCATAAATCTAAGAGTTACATTTATATGCAATTAACGCATGCCGCTTACCTCTTCCCCTACTTGTTTACACGCTGGTCAAACCTCTAGTAATAAGTGGGAGGTCAAGTAGGATCTTAGTCTTTTAGTAAATTAATTGTTTCATTTAAAACATTAGGTAGTTAATTTCTAAAAGAATTAATTATCAAAAATACTAAATTGAATTTTCTATGTTCTGATTAATTGTGTTATTGCAACATAATTCGTAAATGATAGTTTGTTTTTTTAAAGGACAAACATAGTCTCTTTTCCTGGTAAGAAGAGTGAGACTTGTACCTATCTATTCTGATTGGTTAAGAAGAATAAGATAGGGTTATAATTTTATTTTTCTCAATTATATTTAAACTCAATTTCAATTTTTCATTACCCTTTTCCGCTCCTAAAATCTTTGAAAGATATATTACTTTGTGTAACTAGAGTACATGATGTCTATAGCTACCAAAGTAATGACATCTTGCACTTGTCATGATGTATGAGTTTAAACCACAATGAGTAAAGAAAATTGCTAGCATGTCTTTTAGGTATTTTTTCTTGGACTCGATTCATTCCTTATAGTGCTAAACACCCTTGTGGCTAGGCAAACCGATTAAGGAGGAATTGCATGCTAAATGTTCAAGTTAATAAAAGCATGAGTGGCTAGTCCCAAATCTACATAAGTAGATCTTCATATACTCGATACAATACCTAAGTATATTGCTACTTCTAAGCATTCTAATAGAGTAGGAAAGTAAATAAATCTCTATTTGCTTTCCACTGGTGATGTAACACTTACAATGTTGACAAATCCAGTGGGAGCCTTGCGTTTTATTAATGAAAAGACATTCTTGTAATGTTGTCAAATTCAGTGGGAGCTACAAGATTCATTTCCTTGTCAGTTGCCCAAATTATTTAGCTTGCTTTGAAATAATTCATTACTTTCCAAATATGAACTACCATAGTTTTAAGGAATATTGCATTTTATTTTATAAGATAACACGTTGCTTTCCCAAAACATTATCTATAGAATAATAATGCACAATTCCTTATTAAACGGTATGGTTCGAAATCTACTTGTTATATCTATGACACTATCATATTGTTTATACAATCAAGCGCTTGTCGTATTATTTGTCTACTTTAGATAATGTTGTCCCTTACAAAAGTGAGAGAAATCTTAAGTGTGTGAACGGAACAACATATAACAATATGATTATTGGTTTATCTTGACCACAAGGTAAGGAAGCTAATAAATCTACTAGGACTTAAACACACAAGATGTTTGTTGCCCTATTACATTTAAAGGTCATGATATAATATTAAGCTACTTCAACTTATTGACTACATGTTTTAGTCAAAATAATCATGGTTAAGTATATAATCATAATTATGAAGTATGAAATTAACTTGAAATTACTATTGAACTCAAGAGTTTGCGTTCATGATTATTTTAGTCTTTAGTTAGTATAATTATGTTCGCTTGTTAAGACATAATTATAAAGTCCTTGAACTAATCAATGGCTCATAACATAAAGTATGTAGTAAAATTGTTACGTCTTCTTTTTAACACATAAACACGAGGTCCTTGAATTATTCAAAGACTTATAATGTATACTTGACATGTTCTGTTTTCTTGTAAACACATGAACATAGAGTTCTTGAACTATTCAATAAATATACATTATAGCATGCACTTGGTTTTAAAATACTTTGTATTCAATTTAGCTCGACCCACTTGACAAGTATTTGACCTAAAAAGAATTAAGTTATCTAAGGAATTCTGATAGAGTTTCATAATTCCAATACTCATAGAATACCACATTATCATGGTATGTCTAATGTGTTGAAACAAACTATATTCATATTGTTTAATTTTTGATAACTTTAATTGCTCTACCTCCAAAAATCGATCAAGGTTAGAAATTTGCGTGTGTCATGGATACACTCAATATTGTTCCAACCTAGAAGGTATTCAAGACATTATCTATTGGGATGAATCCCATTATGTCTTGATTAAAGTTTTGAAATTTTTTAGTATTTTATGAAGCATATTATTAACAAACTAGAGAACTTAAAATGTATTTTGTATTTCCTAATTAAGAACAATTTATTGTTGATTAAATACTTAGTATGTAGAGAATTGACTACTTACAAAAGTAAGTGGGAGTATCTGTAGATCTTGAAGATATTAAAGAACAAAATACATAACCTTCTTAATTCACTTGCTGATGTTATACTAAGTAAAACATGTAAATGTCGAACCAAAGTAAAATGAAACTCTCATTCACAAATCCACAAGGATGCCTCATCAATAGAGTGATTTTTTTATATCGATGCTGAGAAATATAAGTTAGAGGGTCATGGTAAACCTGCTAACTAATAAGATGAATTATTACATCTTCAATATGATAAATGTCTTAGAACTATGAATGATAAGATGCAGTCCTTTAAAAGTCAATCAATATTTTGAGCTTGATTAATCTTTTACTAAACAATTAAGCTGTGAGGTTAGAATGAGTTTTTTTTAAGAAAGGCTTAAAAGGCCAAAATTGCATACATATTAATGCCTGACTGATGATAAGAGTTTTAATATTACTCAAGCAATTGACTATGATTAAATCTTCTTTTTTACACACATTAATTATATAAAGATAATTAATTGTCATACATGTTTCCTTGAATATGAAATATGGAAATTAAGTTTTATAACTCCTTTCTTTATGATTACCTTTGCGAGGACGGTGTGTAATCAAAAGGTATATGAGTCCATATAATATTTATAAAGAATCTAAATGTGGATTAGATCATGCATCTAGGAGCTGAGATCTTAAGTTTAATTACAATATGATTTTTGATTAAATTAAGATGAGTCCTGAGTACACCTGACATTAAGTGTGTCACACCCCGCTAATGCAGAAACGCGAGGTGCAACATATTATTAAACATCACACAAGGTGATAGACAAAACACCATACATGAATTAAAATAATAGAAAAGTATCTGAATTACAACATTTACAAGACATGAACTTCAAAAGTAAGGAGACATCTTGTAGATGTCCAAATGAAAATGTGCTTAGTTTCTACTTTAGGAAGGTCACCTGAAAAGCATGATAAAAATGGTGAACTATTGAAAATAGTTGGTGAGCTCACAGGATTATATACACAAAAAAGTTTTTAAAAGAGTAGATATCCGAAAATAGTTTTCCAATCAATATCAAGTTGCCAAAACAAGTTGAGAATCCAAAATGATTCAAGTTTCCAAGACAGTCCTCGTTACCGAAGTAACATGACAAAAATCTAATCAAAATAAATGTATGCTATAGTGTTTATGCGAGGCACTACTTAAACGCATCCAACCTTCTAGTTCTAAATTCACCACACAATATAGGTAGGCGTTACCCCCGATCCAACCACAATACAATATGGGTAGGCATTACCCCTGATCTAACCATAATAAGTCTTATGTCCTAGTACTATGCACCTTGTTTATGGTGGGAGTGAGGAGGGGCTAATCTCCTAATAGCGCTATCCATAAGTACTAACGTCTCAATCCGTTAAGTGGGATATAGTTATGCTAAAAGTAGTGGCGAGTCCTCAAGCATACAACAACATACATATCAAGTTCGATTTCAACACGTTTTCCCATTCAATATGTTTCCAAAGTTCAATCAGTTTCACACTTCAACAACTTTCAAATCATGTTCAAGAACTAAAGGTTGTTTTCATTGATCTAATTGATCTAGACATTTTATGAGTCTGATTCGTGTTTCCAAAGCACGTTGATTGTTCCGTCTAAGAACGTGAGTTAGTCTTTTATGTTGTGTCTTCATCAAGGGATGGTTGGGAAAGTAACAAGCTATATCATGCCTAGGACTTAGTCTAGTTGTTTCATTTTATTTAACAACAATTATTTCCCTTTCCTAATTCCTAACTTTAGGTTTTACTCGAATAAGGATGTGCCCGATTCATGCATATCTATTACATCGTTACGGCTATGTATATAACACCCTGTGTTTTCAAGTCTTTGACGACGTCAATAAATGTACTATTTATTTTTAGTGTTGTACGCGTTTGCTTGTAATTTCATGAATTAAGTTTAAATCGCGTAAGCTAAAAATTAGCGTTCAATGTAAACGGGCATCAAACAATTAAATGTTTACATCAAGCAAGGGTTATATAATTATTTTGAGGATAATTATTAACTTTGTTCATTTTATTTTTATCGGATACGTAAAGTGTATACGTTTCGCGATAAATTGCGTTTAGGCACTCCCGGAACCACAAAAACTTTTCTACGCTTCAACAAATACCCACTTTTATACCCAATGCATAAAAATTACATAAATATATCATGTACATCTTACTTTTGCCGAAAATAATACTACATGTACAAAGATAAACATGAAAAATGGCATTATACTTTCAAGTTGGTCAAACACTACACCATACCTCTTTATGGCACACCATACCCCCCATGCCTTGACCAAAGACCATGCTATGGCCATTCCTAAGACTTCTTTATGTTCCCTTGACTAACCTAACATATTTGCTACTTATACATTACATAAAGAGACTCATACAACACCAACACTTAGACAAATCAAACCAAAAACCTCTCTTTTGCTCCATCCTTGGCCACGGCTCAAACAACCTTCAACACCAAACCCATACAAAATTTTCTACAATCCATACACTTCTATATACACCTATTCTAAGATATACTAAGGCATTTGCAAGCATTGAATCACCATTTCCAAGTATTTCTCAAGTAAAAGGAAGCTAGGATTTAGTGAAGGAAAGCTAAGGTTTATTAAGTGCAAGCTTGGTTTTTGTGGCTAAACAAGGGTTTAGTACTTGTACATCATCATCATCATTCTTCTTAAGGTCCATTTAAACTCTTTATGTTGCTATAACTTTTATTATTATGCATATGATATTTCTATTTAGCATAAATCACCATGATGCTATAACTTTCATATTATGCATATGATATTCTTTATAGCTTAAAATCCCCTTTTTGGATTATTTAACAAGTAAAAAGAAGTTTTTATTTGTTGTCATCATAATGTACACTTTATTATACCTTATGATGTTGAGGACATCATGTTAAAATGGTTACACAAATGATTTACACTCTTGGTTAACATAAAAATGATTATTGACAAAACTAGTAAATTAAGGTTACATAAATAAAGTTATGGTTTTAAAGTATGTTAATGGATTTGTTAACATGGGTAACTTGGACACATGAGGACTTGGATGGACAATAGACATTTAATATATGTATGATTTATAATATATATGATATATGAGGCTTGTGATAAAATACAAAAGTAGTAAAGTATAAAGAAAAGGTTACAAATGGAGTCAACAAGCTCAAGCAAAGTTGCTGTCCCAAATTCGAATTTTTGCATACTTATTTTATATTTTTATAAAATAATACATTCCACGACGATTCCGAAAAAGTAAGAAACTTGTTAAACGGATTAATAACGAAAAAGTTACGTTAAAAACAAGTTATACGTTAATAAACGAAGTCGTAAATGAATTTTTATAAAAACATTTTTATAAAAATCTCAAACAGCAAGGGTTAGTATTTTTAATAAATAGTACACATTTTTAGGATTCCAAAATGATAAGAATCGTAATTTTTCAATTAATAACGAACGAGTTATGAATTTCGCTTTTTTTTTTTTCTTTTTCTTTAATTTTATTTTTTTTTTTTTTTTTTTTTTTTTTTTTTTTTTTTTTTAATTTTTTTTTTTCATTTTTTTTTTTTTTTTTTTCTTTTTTTTTTTTTTTTTTTTTTTTATTTTTAGCGAGTTTACGACAAATTTAATACTTTTATAAACACTATTTTTATAAAAAGTTTCACTATTCATGACACGAAAGTTATATTTTTGGAAACCTCATAATAATATAGAACTTACGAATACTGTGAGAACGTCCTCGAAAGAATCGTTAAAAACGGAGCTATAACGAATAAAATACGACGTTTACGGGTTTTACGACAATTAAATCGATAAAAATATACATAGGGTCTGATGTGAACAGTAATTTTTACTGTTCACCAGTAGGTCCGAAATTCGAAAATGTCAATTTATGATAACTCGTCTTGATACGAAAAGATGGACATAAGAAACGCGAGAATCGGGTTTAAAACGCGAAAGTTACGCCAGTTTTGCTAAAACGGTAATTATAAACGTTTTAACTTCTTAAACACAATTTTACTAAAACCATTAGTTGGTGATTGAGCTATATAGAATATTATGTGGTTATCAAAGTACTATATTACTAGGGAGTTTCATAATGAGGCCTCTTCGGATGGCGTTTCGACGAGTTGTTGGATTTACGATTTAAAGTGTCCTAACTCCTCGAACGTCATGTCATGACCTCTTTAATTATGATAGCCCGAACGATAGTACGATGTAACAACTATTAGATTATATTCAATGTTGTTAAAATAAGTACTCGGTACTTATACGACCTATGATAATTTAGGTTGCATTCGATCTTTTACGTGACGCATTATCTGCGATATTTGGATTATCAGAACTCAAGGTGAGTTCATAGCCCCACGTTTTACATGCTTTTGTTTTTACAAAGTTTTTGGGGTGAAAAACATGCAATGTTTTACAACTGGACACAAGTGGTTAAGTTTTATATTATGATTACATGTTGCCTAAGTAGCGATAACCCAATCTGAGCCCATTATCATGAACTGTTAATTACGAGCGCGAATGTTATGAATAGATCTATTGGGTTTGACAACCCCGTTCGGGTGATTAGCTATCACTAGTGAAACGAACGTATACCATGTCGAATATAGGATGTTGCGGGTTAGAACATCACCACGGGCAAACGGCCATTAATTTGGCATCCATACATGTCAAGCATCAGTGTCATGAGCTTAGAGCAACGTAATTACATTTATATGATATCTGCATCTGTTGCATTATCATACACTTGGGAGATCTTGTGGTCCTACAATATATGATTTATCAAACCTATGAATTCACCAACATTATTGTTGACGTTTTAAAGCAATGTTTTTCAGGGGATCAATAAGCACGAGGTGCGATGGATACATTGGTGGTTTTGATTTGGATGTCATGCATTAAAGATTTTGTCACATTTCATTTTGTTATCTGTCATGGGCTGAAAATCTTTGTATTTTGATCAAGTGAACAAGTTAAGCTTCGGGCTTATGTAACAATTACTTTGTTAAATCCAATGTATCGTTTTCAAACGACTTTTTGGTCGTTCTATATATATCTTGTGTTATTGATCTGAGAAGTAACACGCCCCGGACCCATATTCCGCTGCGACCCAATTTGGGGGTGTTACAGATTGGTATCAAGAGCCAAGGTTATAGAGAACCAGGTCAAATGTTTTTGCTGGACTATAACCGTTTTCAAACATCTATATGAATCAAACTTTTTTGTCCAACTTGAAAGAATGATGGTGCGATTCTCAATGATGAAATCAACTTGTTCCAGGAAATGATATTGTCGCTTATCAGAAAGATTAGTACCTATCTGATTTCACTTTACCGTGTTGTTGTTTGAGACGTTCTGGTTTAAAATGAGAACTAGCAAGATGGTAAACCTATATAACATCTGTGTTAGAAGTCCTAGCTTTGAGCTGGGACCCTATCAAAGGAGATTTTTGAATTACTGATCATAGGTACAGTGTTCTATACTGTAAAACAGTCTACAGAACGAAGGTTAATTAACAAATCGGAGAATGACAAATCCATATTCGTCCTCGCTTTATTGCTAACTGTTATATATCAGTGGATACATACAAGATGGAGATGTATGATGCTTATTCCAGCGGAAGTCGGATGCATTACCACAATGCTTATGCTCAAACTACAAAGACATATATAACAATCAAGATTAAACAGACTTATGATAAGCTCAAGAATTAAAGACAAACGCCTTCCGCACAAACTTGTGTTATACATGATTTCCTTCAAAGATTTCAATGTTATCAAGGGAGATTGTAGGACAAGCTTTCAAGAAATTGAAAAAGAAAAGTATAGGAAATCTTACAATAGAGGTTGTTAATCTTGTTGTTGATGTTTGCCTCTTACAAATTTTGATTGATTAGGAGTTTGAAGGTTTGAATTTTTGTGGTTATGGGTGTATGTGTTCGTCACATAGTAGCAGGATGAAAGGGAAGAACTAGAATGGGTGTTTGGAATTGAGTTTTACGCGGAAGAAGGGTGTTTGGCGAAATTAAATAGGCCGGTCCTCTTAAATATAATGGGGCCGCCCATATTAACATGGCCGGTCCCCTTAATTTTAAGGGGGCCGCCTATCTGGAAAAAAAATTGTTTTCCGATTTTGACTATTTTTGTAAATGTATAATTATCAAAATACGTCGGAAGCTACTAGCAATATTATTTTAGATAATCTAGTCGTCGAAATAATGAAGTTGAAGGCGAGAGAAAAATACTTGACATTTTTAATTTAATTTTTCGTTAAGTTAAGTAAACCTAAATAATTTCTAATAAAATAATTAAGTTGTCAATATTTTTTGGATCAAGAGGTGGTTTAGAGATGATTAACAAATTTAATTGACATTTTAATTAACCTTTCGTTAATTAAAAATACTTTGATTGCTTTGGATGAGATAATCAAGTTGTCAAGCCGAGAGAAGATTTGACGAGGATTTAGTAACGTTTTCAATCAACTTCTTGTCAATTGAATAAGTTAATTACTTCATATGAAATAATTAATTGTCACGATTTGGAGTATTCTGATAGACGTAGTTTATTGTAGACGTGTAGATGAGGCAGACGACGTAGTCGAGGGGAGTTTGTTTCATCCATAGTGTTTTGATGTCATGCCTTTTCGGCGTAAGATGTAAACTAATCCTACTTCTATGTTAATAGTTATCAACTAACTCACTTTTCTTCATCTACGTGAGTTTGCTACTAGTGGACATAGAAGATTTCCATTTTATAGTAGTACGTAGAGAATCCAAATTCAACTATGCGAAAGAAGAGTTCATAATGAACAAATTCTCTTAATTCTATAAAACCAACAAATGGCATTTCTAGTGACTATACTATTTCCACAAGCTTAAATTATATTCTATTAACTATAACTTATTTGTTTAGCATATACTTACATGTAGCATAATAATATATAGACATTCAACATTTAACACATAATCTAAATTCTAAGAAGTTTGGAAAGAAGACATACATTTGCCTACAATGTGTTTTCTTCAACATCTTCAAGTGAGCAAGCTTTGAAGGAGAAATATTTTGGTAAACCCGTCATAAGATTTTAAGAATGTATTCACTCGTCGGATTCCAAGAAATGTTCATGAACAACTCCACTAAAATGTTGTAACGACTCAACCACTTGACCCCAATGTCTCATGGGTCCAAAATTGTTAGCCCCGAACATATTTTGCATATGTTGCATTTGATTCGGATACATATAGGGTGGACATATTTCCCACGGAGAGAAGTTTGATTGTTGTGAATAATTCCACATTGAATGATTATTATTAGGGTAATTTTGTCTAACTTGTTCTCTCCTAGGTTGTGGTGTTTTTGACCGAGGTTGAGGATTATTAGCTCCTTTTGGAGGAGGAGTTTTAGATCTCATTTTTGGTTTAGTAAATCCAGCTCTGGGTTTTAAGGAAGGTTTATAAAAACGTTTTACTTCGTCGTTGCTTGCAATAGGAATTTTAGTATTATTTATAAGCATAAATTTTGGTCTTGGGCTTGAGTTTAATTCTACTACTTTTTCTTTAGACTCAACCTCTTGTGACTTTACAAAATTTACTTGTTTAGACTCACTAGTTGATCCTCTGGTAAAATTAAATCCTATGCCAGTTTTATCTTTGGAAGGTTTTTGAAGATTTAACATTTTCTTAAGCGATTGACTATTATTATTAAATTGATTAAGCTTAGAAATTTCATCCTTAAGCTTTTCATTTTCAAACCTAAGATCTTGACATATTTTACATTCTTCATTGACTTCCTTACACTTTTCTAATCTAGACAATTTATTTTTTAGTTCTAGTGATTTATTTTTAGCCATGACTTTTAGACCTACTTTGCATAATCTATTATATTTACTATCTAAGTTTTTTTCATCT